>JAUMGZ010203064.1:0-12419 GCA_032359645.1 Pododesmus macrochisma | reverse complement strand
TCTTTATCAGGGGGCAATAAAAAGGGGAAAAGATACCGACTGAGCCGAGAACGTCCATCTAGCATTCTTTATCAGAGGGCAATAAAAGGGGGAAAAGATACTGACAGAGCTGAGAACGTCCATATAGCATTCTTTATCAGAGGGCAATTAAAAGGGGAAAAGATACCGACTGAGCTTAGAACGTCCATGTAGCATTCTTTATCAGAGGGCAATAAAAGGGGAAAAGATATCGACTGAGCCGAGAACGTCCATCTAGTATTCTTTATCAGAGGGCATTAAAAAGGGGTAAAAGATTCCGACTGAGTCGAGAACGTCCATATAGCATTCTTTATCAGGGGCAATACAAAGGGGAAAATATACCGACTGAGCCGAGAACGTCCATATAGCATCCTTTATCAGAGGGCAATAAAAGGGGAAAAGGAAGAAACATTCTTAGATCATATTCAACTATCAAAACTTAAGCTGACGTACATAATTGTAATATACACAATAAATTGCACGAGAAGTGTTGTACTTCTTTATTTCAACGAGTCAAGGGAGGCAACTCTTACGTCAAGGATTGAGAACAAGCGAGTTACTCCATCCATGGTATGCATGTGTTCATATATCTGTTTAGATGAACCGTAAAAAAATCTTTGGTTGAAGTCGTATCAATTAAAGCTTATTTTTTCTGCACTTTACGTGTGAGTGTGTTTAATTGTCGATGCATATCCCTAAGAAATCATATGCAATGGGATTTTTTAAACGTCGTTACTAGTATTTGTATAATTGTAAACAGATTCCATTTATATTCCATTAACACATAATGTAAAATATATCGGTATGCAATGCAAATAGGTGGTATCATAGAAATGAAAAAGTCAAGAACATATATATTCATAAATTGATTTTTTACGAAAAAAAATGTAGAAATTATAGAATGCAAAAGGAATAAATAGAACAAGAAGAATTAGGATCAACAGAACAAACGCTATTGACAAACAAACAATAGTTTCATCAAAAAGATATCACAAGAACTAAAAAGCCAAATGCGACTGTTTTTGTTTGGGCATTAAAATTTACGTCAAACCAACTAAATGGGTGAGAGGACCCCGTCCTTGACCCAAAGCCAAGCTCCAAATCAACCGTCATCAATGGACTCGAAGGGGAAAATGAATTTAAATAGACAAGGCCTCGATAAATCAAAGTTCTGAAGCAAAGGAGGAATGAGGAATAATCACGATGGTAATGAAGGACAAAAACCACACCCAAACAATACTATAAAAAGTAGTTTTGCCAACATTTTAGGTATGCGCGCAGTCAAAACAGGAATTTTAAAACGTATTCCTCTGGATACGTGTTCAGACAAACCAGTCTTCATCAGCAAAGGTGACGCTGTATCATATATAGAATTTAATGTTATCAAAAAACAGACAGACTGACTGACTTACTTACAATAAAAAGAGCCGAAATGTCTAATAGACAAGTACACAAATTTCGAATACAGGTAGATAATATACTATATCGTGACTGGTTATGTGGTACGGACCTCAAACAATAGACGAAGTCCAGTTCAGTCACAGGTTGACATCCAGCAAAGCTCAGTAATGATACCAAAATAAATAGACTATACAGAGAGTCAATCGACAGCAAATGTTCTGTATGAAACAGTATTAAAACACAAAAATGCTCAACGCGGGGAAAGGTTTTACCTCATTCCACTACTGCATACGAGCCCATGTGTAAATTAATGTATAAGACAAGAAGAAATAGGATCAACAGAACCTGTGTCCTTATATTTGTGTTTGGTGGATATGTTCGGCCTTTTCTCTATTGTTCGTCCGGTTCGTACTTCCGTCCGTCTGTCCTTAATAATATTAAATTTATATATCATACGTAACCTCTGCTGACGAGGTCTGGATTGTCCGAAACACGTGTTCAGAGGAATGTTTATTTGTTTGTTTTGGGTTTAAGTCCCTTCATTTAAGTTCAACTCATGTCTAGGTCATATCGAAACGGTGTCTGCTTGTGATAGTGCGCACTTTTGGTGACTTTAGAGTACTGTCTCACTGAAATAGACCCATTGACATGAGATACATCACTCGATCACAATATCCTGACACCGAGCCAACCAGTCCTTATCCTACCCAGAAATGCTGAGCGCTTAGCAGAAAGCGAAAATATTATCTAATTGTAACGTCTTACGTTTGACGCGACCGGGATTCGAACCAACACCTACCTGATCACGAAACGAACGCTCTACCAATGAGCCACCTCGCTGGTGTGTACAGAGGAATACATTTATAGTTGCTAGTTCGGCTGCACGCAAACCAAAATTATTCGCATAGCGATTTTATAGTAGTGTAGGTGTGTGACGTTTGTCCTTTACTAACATCGGGATTTTTACAACAACCCCCCCCCCTTCGTTTCGTAACTTTTATCTATCTAAGTCTTTTCTTTTCTAAAATCATTAATTAATTTACCCCTGAGTGTCCTTTTGTGACGGAGTTGTTCGTAGCTAGATGTGGATTGCTGGACGAGGTTTTCACACACAGAGTATTAATTCCTCTTATATTCATAAGTGGTCTGTTTCAGTTTACAACTTTACTCATTAACTTTGATTAACGTGTGTGTGATGAATACACAAAATATATCACAAATGATGTGTCAATTAATATGTCACTTTACGAAGTAATTAAATCTGAACCGTTATAATGTATCTTTATGAAAACGTAGATTGTTATTTGTAATTTTTAATCAGACTTAGTTTAAATACAACCAACTTAACACTATTTCATTATGTAGGCATATACAGTAGTTTTTATAATTACTATGTGATAATGTTTAGTTTCTATAAATGCTTGAAATACTTTTACAGTTGTGTTTTAATTAGTTAACTTTTAATGATTTTCTAATATTTAACAAATCTTACGATAAATGTTTATTTTCTGTATTAATGTATAAAATAAAGTTTTAGTTAAGTGTCTCGACGGTCTTATTAGGCTGGATTTCAAAGCGCTGTTTGTTTGCCCTAAAATTATGTAACGTTTGCTCTGATGTGTGACACTTTAATAAATTAACAATCAATCAAAAATAATTGAAATGCTAGATTGATAACATTATACATAGGAAATTAAACGATTTATAGGAAATAATTACATAAAAGATTTGACACCGACAAACAGATTCTATGTACGATTTTAGGATTGTCAATGTGTTTCATGCTCCAACAATACATTGCTTCCGAGATGACAAAAAATGCATTTTCAGATTTCCAGCAAGGTTTGATTACGGACCTGTAGAAAATGTTGTCGTTCTTACATTTTTCAGTGGGTCACGTTTATGGCACGTGGGAAATGAGGACATAATATTTATAAAAAAAACAAAAAAACTTGTTTCCAAAGATGTCAAACATGAAGAAAACATACCACCGAACTTCCGGTGTCCTCCTTGGTGTCAAGGTATACACTGGATCTCGTTTTACTATAATTTGTAAAGGTATTGACTATTTATGATCTAAAAACAAGACGTTTAGATCTTCATAATGTTTGTAGAGCTCAACATTGATCTAAGAGTGTGCAAATACCATGGCATATATCTACAGGGGCTGGTTAGAGGTTAGGAAACACGTGTCTTGAACGTTGTAAAAATTACCATTAAATCCGTTTTAGATATTATTTACCAATAAATTGTACATCAACTGTGTTTAATATTTCTACAAAATGTATATCGTCCCCTTTAAGTATACATAAGTATATGGCACAATGAACGTATAAGCACTACTCAGACGGTGATTAAGGTGTGTTACACACAGCCGTTCAATTTATACCTGGAAGGTACCCTCCCTTAATCCCAAATTAAAGGTGTTTAAACGTTTACCTTCGCAACTTTAGTTCCACTTTGGACATCGTGGTGGACAGACATACGCTAGAATGGCGCAGCGTGGCGGGGATATTTCTGCTACAGAAAGTGGGGACTCTTTATGTGCCGACAGTGCTCATAGGACACTAAATGGTAGTTATCTACGTGCTTGTGGAATTGAAGACGAGGATGCTGCTCTATCAACACAACCTCTTACAGCCAACAAAGAAAGGGAGGCATGTTCATTTAAATTACGTTATTTATGATGTCCAATATCAATGGAGTGATTACTATTAAGATATCAAATGACCGGACACTTTACAAAGATGATATTATTAAACTGATCACTATGGGATATTCTTAAACTGATCACTATGACTGTCCCAGGTATAGGGTCTTTATTTGAGACTTTTTATTGTTTTCCTGCAGTTACATTTTGTAAGTGTTTACAACAAAGCGCCACATGTACAATTACCAACTGTATATGTTTCATATACCTCGCCCCCCTCACATCCCACAATTAAAATTCAACATATAATACTCCACATAGCTATGTAAGATCATTTAGTTAGTTATTTGTAAGAATAAAGATGCTTGGACACCAGTGTCTGCCGTAAAGTTAAGAGCAGGGGGAGGGAGGGGGTGTAACTCCCATCACCATCTCTAAAATCTTGCTGGGAGGGGCACTCCTCGCAGAACCTAGTGGCTATTACTGGAAAACAAACGTAACATCAGAGTTACTGACTTCGAAAACAAACAGAAATTATTTAGATGCTTTAACTGTGCTCAGAATAAGATTATTACTCACAAAGAATAGTGAATATTTGTGGACTCGGGACTTTAATGCTATGTTAATTAACAAAGTATATAGTTTTATTAGCACTCTAAACGATTTGATTGGCGACACCTCCCAACACACACCCCACACCACCTCCCAACACACACCCCACACCGCCACCCAACACAAAATCCACACCCTACGTTTCCCTTTCCCTTTTCAATTACCAGTTTTCGCTTAATTCTTTTCCATTTATATATCAAAAAGTTCAATTCTATTTAGTGTGAAATGTGCCATCACGTTAAAAATATGTAAATTGTTATTCTTTACTTTAAATAACACGGAGAGAGATACTTAAGTTGTTCCTTATCCCTTTGCTGTATTTTAACAATATGGCAATAATTTGTGTTGAAGCTAAACTAAACCATTGTTAGTGATAGGAAACCCACCTTTATTTTATTGTGTAGTTTATTAATGTTCACGATAGAACTACGATAAGTCTGACTTATTATTGTGAATGACAAGCTTTTCCCTTTGTGTTACATGCGTTTTTTAATACCTTGAAATTGCAAAACACACACGCACGCACGCACGCACGCATATGCAAAGTTCCTACTGAATCTTTTTGTCACAAAATGAAATGTATTCTAGTTATTCCACATAATTATCAAATTTAAGGAATGGTATATTTCTCCCAGTTAATCGATATTCGAACAGAACAAAATACACATCTTACGAATCTCGAATTCCTTATATTTCAGTTCAAAATAAATGTACATAGACGTTGCTTCGCAGTTATTTTTTTCAAATAAAGACACACATTTCATTCATGTTAAGTACCGCACATATTGGTGTAGATATGCTCAATAATGGCTGCCCAATCGTAATATCTCAGAAGAGCTCGAAATTACATGTATATCTTGAATATTATTTGTATTACCGCCGAGTTCGGCAACGTTGCGCCCCCTAACGTATAAGCAATTTTAAGTTGGTAAAAACTGGCATTTTCTGTCGATATATTTATGAGAAAATCAGCTACGCAATCACTGTTTACTTAAAGGGCCAAATACGTTCAACTATGCAAAGGAACTATCAGCTCAAATGTTATTTTGTTATTTGGCCTTATTTTGATAATTCTGTAGTATATTTTCATATAATTGCTAAAACGTTAGGGCACACATTCAGGAAGGTGAAGACAAAGAAGTGACATACATTGTATTTCCTATTCGACCTGTTCTGATGTACCAAATTGAATGTACCGGAAATGCTGAGCGCTCTTAGTAGGGAACGAGATATGTCTTAGATGTGAAGTATCCGGTGATTAAACCCTTGAAGATGCGACAATTCTAACCACTGAGCTGCGGCGGTATCAATGAATGACAGTTAAAAAGTCTTAATAATTATATACTTTTAATGTAGATAATATGTCGATATAAGACACACAGCAAGAAAAGATAAAGATTTTTTTTAATTTTCTTTGTTTTAAATATATTTTGTTAGCAGTGCATCGAAGAAGGTGATAACATCCGTTGTGTTTCAATGTATGATAATGCACATCACCATCTTAACGCCAACCCGTGGATGAATGTTTCTCTAAACAGTGACGAAGAGTCCATTGATGACGTACATCATGTATCAGTTGCGTCAGCCAATAGGATTACACACCAGAGTTCACGCGACTCTGCAGATAGGTCATTGCCAGCACCTGCAATAGATATAAGGTAAGTTCACATGATCTTGCAACATCACATGACAACTTGTTTACGAAATGAACATAATCAAATTAGTAAAAATAATGTATATTTTGATATTTGAAAGAAAACGTTGTTTAGTGCATCGATAGTGATGTGACTTCAGTGCATGAGTTGTAAACAATGACATATGCTAGATACATCAGTAAGAAATATGCATGTGAAAATTGTGAGATTTTGATTTGCTTAATTTAAACATTTATTGTTGAATACAACACAGAACTCGTCGCAAGTTATATACAAATTAAACACCATTAATACAACATACGGATTAGACACACATTTTAATAACTTAAAAACAAATCCAATGCAACAAAAGGATTAGACACACATTTTAATAACTTAAAAACAAATCCAATGCAACAAAAGGATAAGACACAAGTTGTAACAACTTACAACGTCTTCTCCGAATTTCTGGTTAGGAGAACGACTGGTTAGCTCGGTGTCAGGATAATATTACCCCGTGAGGTATCATGTCAATTTGTCTTTGGCGTTGTATTTCAGTGACACAGCTTTCAGTGTGCACTATCATAAACATACATCGTCTATATATGACATAGACATTAGTCAAAAGGGACGTTAAGTCCTAATAAAACAAACAAGTCTTCCCCAATACACCAAACAGATAATACACAAGCTAAAACAACCTAAACACATTGAATTGAACAAAGGCATTAGGCACAAGAACAATTAAAAATGTTGTTCTCAAATACAACAAAGAAGTTAGACATAAGAACAATTTAAAATGTCTTCTCCAATACAACAAAGGCATTAGACACAACTTATAGCAACTTAACACGTATTCCCCAATGCAAAAGGGGATACAACGCATGGTTAACTTAAATACCCTTGATTCAACTAAGGCATTAGACTGTACTGTGTTTACATTTACTTTCCTATTGAAATGAAACCGTAGCAAAACAAATCAGCTTTTTAGTAATAAATGTACACGTATTTAATTTGTCCTAGTCTCGGAACTCCTCTATGTCGTATATGTCACGAGGATGATTCAGAAGAGGACCTAATATCTCCGTGTTTCTGTTCCGGTTCTATGGGCATGCTGCATTTATCTTGTCTGGAAACATGGCTTGGCACTTCAGATACTACAAAATGTGAAATATGTCAATATCAGTTCTCAATAAGCAAGAAACGGCGACCTATCAAATGGGTTTGTATTGATAAGTAGTTGTAAGTTGTTTCAATCAATATTCTTACCATTAAAAAAAACAACAACGACATTTAACATTTATTCAAAGTATTGGGTCCTAGAAGTCAGTTCATTCTTATTAACATTCTTGAATTAATACCATCAAGAATCATCATTGAAAAGTTATTAAAATCATTTTCAGAACGCCAGTAAACTTTTATCAAAAAAAAAAACGGTTGGTTCGTTTCCAATAAATCAACAATATCTATAACTACATGTAGTATCATTTCGATAGGTAGGTATATTGTTAAACAACCCCTACCCATTATATTAAGAATTTTAAAAATAATAATGGTTGCCAAATTGGAAGTGAAAATGTGAAATAATGCATGCATCAACCTTTTTTAGCTCGCCTGTTCGAAGAACAGGGAGCTTTAGCGTTACCCCCGGCGTGAGCGTGAGCGTGAGCGTGAAAATGTTAAAGTTTTTGCTGCAAGTTTTTTAGAAACTTGCCATTCATTCAATATGTGTACTAGGATGCTGATATTTGGCATGAAGGTTCCTTTGGGGTAAAATATTGATGTAGTGAAGCTAAAATTAAAAATTATTTTCAAATTTTAGAAATGTTTGACCTGTTTTGTACTTAATTTTTTTGAATCACACCAACGTTAAAGTTTTTGCTGCAAGTAATTAAGAAGCTTGTCATTCATTAAATATGTGTACTAGGATGCATATATTTGGTATTGAGGCTCCTGTGGGATCTACTATTGGTGTTAATAGGTTGAAATAAAAAAATGATTTCAAATATTTGAAATTTTTGACCTGTTTTGAACTTTACATATTTTAGCACACCAACGTTAAAGTTTTTGGTGCAAGTTATTTAAAAGCTTGCCATTCATTTAATATGTATACTAGGATGCTGATATTTGGCATGGAGGTTCCTGTAGGGTATACTATTGATGTAGTGAAGTCGAAATTTCTAAAACATTTGACCTGTTTTGAACTTGACATATTTGTAGCACACCAACTTCTAAGTTTTTGGTGAGATTATTTAGAAGCTTTTCATTTATACAATATACATACTAGGATGCTGATATTTTGCATGGAGGCTCCTGTGGGGTATACTATTGATTTAGTGAAGTAATAACTAAAAAACATTTTCCAATTTTTAAAACTTTTGACCTGTTTTGAACTTTTTTGTATTACATCAACGTTAAAGTTATATAGAAGCTTGCCATTCATTCAATATATCTACCAGGAAGCCGATATTAGGCATAGAAGTTTCTTTGGGTTATACTATTGGTGTAGGAAGGCACATTTTAATTTTTTTTTTTTTTAAATTTTTGACAACTTTTGATCTTAACATTGAGCATATCAGTATTACAAACAATATTTTCTTTCTTATGTTTTTTATCTACCACACTATATCATTTACTGATGGCAATATCATGAATATAAATAAATATATTGATTAAATATTATTTGGGCAGACTTAACTGTAATGGTTTATGAAAAATAAGACAAGTCTTATAAATATTATATTTTTAAGTAGTCAGGAAAGATTAATTAAGATGTCTTTTAATATCGACAAATGCATAAACAGACGAGCATTTGGTGACGTTGACACCATCTCTGGTTAAGTTCACACACTTACAGAAAAATATATTGTACAGACGCATGCTTGGAAGCCTATACGGGTTGTGCGCCTTTACAACTTCATGTTCTCGCACAAGATGCAGACTTTACACCAGGAGTTTAACTGGCCTCTAAAATAAACGTGTAATCACCTGTAAAATTTAACAAGTTTTAAATATGTAAACCAAATCTAAATAAACTTTTAGTGAACGCTATGATATCTGAAATCAGTAAAAAATTGTCGGTCTCCGTCGATTTCACAATTCTTAGGGCCACATAGCCCTGAATTTGCCTAATCAGCATTCAGTAATTGTATAATATTCTATATTTATTTATAATCTATTTTTCTATTGCTAGTAACATGGTTTTCTGTGAAAAGTTATAACGATGATCGCATTCAGAATTATTTTTTATTGAAAAGGGATATTGACCTGTACGTCCATAAATTATAAGTCATTTTGTGTTTAAATACTATTTGTATTTTATTCTACAAAGACTTTAATATCAACCTCTCACTTCGTTCTTTGCTATTATAAATCATGTATCGCCGTCACACTCAGGAACCAAAAATATTTATCTATTAGTGATAAAAGAAAGACAGAAACAGTGGACGGAACACAGAAAAGGCAACTAAAATGAAATAATCTTACACATACAAGTTTCCTTGTCACTTATTTCTTTGTTTCATTTCAGTATTTGAAGAACAAGAAGCTTGGTCGGGACCGTTCATACATGGTAGGAGATTTTATGTGTGCTCTTTGCTTTGCCCCGAGTACCATTGCAACCACCTTTGCTTGTCTGATTGGCGCGAGTTACTTTACCTCCCTGAATAAAACATGGGAAGCAACGTGTCTGATCCTACTAGCAACTACAAATCTGTGTGTCTTCCTTCTCTGGTGTGGAGTAAGTATAATAATCAAGTATATCACGTTAGTATTGTTAATTGTTTAGTTCGCCTATTAGAAGAGTAAATGTCACTATTGGGACGTCGTCGGGGGCGACGGCGGCGACGGCAGGGCGGCGCCCAATCTTAAGCCATAATAGCATCATTAATTATAGTCAAAGTTGTACATTTAAGACATTATCTCTATCAACTGAGTTTTATCAAGAGTTTACTCACTATAAATTGTCATCATTCCTTATTATGATTAACGAGTTGTTTCAGATTTACAAGTGATTAAAACTTTTAACTATTATAACTTATGTAAACCTTTTTGTTTTCTCTATAAAATCTGATACATTTTTAAGAATTGAAGCATTGATATTTTCTGGCAGATTTTGATCACCACTTGTTAAAATATTTGAAGTTATGAATCCGAGAAGTTGGTAAACATTATTTAAGTAAAATTGTACATTACAGTAATGAGGACACTGAAAGAAAAAATGTTCTATCGTAGTGAACTACTTTACCTATTAACGTCACACACAAACACGCAGGCACAAATACGTAGATGTACATAGAATGTACACATATGTACACACAAAGGCTCATTTATAGCAATATATAGTTATACCCACACTTACACTTACACGTATTTATACATACTACACATACACATATATATGTGTACACATACCAACATTATGATTCCTTACATTAACCATCACAAATAACAGAAATACAATTCTGTATATTTGCACTGTATTAACAATAATTCCTATAATTTCAAATGTGTATAATTATATTGAAATTGTATCTTAAGTAACACGAATTCAAATCTTTGTAAATTGAAACTACATAAAGAAATTTACATCAGATTGACAGCCATATCAGTTCTAAACTTGATCGTTACAAGTATTCACGAATCTATACATTGATAGTGTATATAAATATCTTAACATTTGATTACATGGACTAAAATTAGTCAACCTTAAGCTAAAGTATTATATTTGGCAATATTCATGTTAAATCCTTCTATATCATTCTGTATAGACTGATCACCAAACTCGTTTCAAAAAAGCTTTTGAGCCGAAAAACCATTTTATATAGCAACATTCTTTAGAAACGGACACAATAAAATCATAAACAATATAATATCCTTAAACAATATCTATACAACATAACCAATAAATACATCCTAGTAGTTTTTTTAAAACAATATCTATACAACATAACCAATAAATACATCCTAGTAGGTTTTTTTTTAAACAATAGTAGTTGTAAGTAATTATAAAACTTTCAGTAATATCTTAATTGTTTTGTAATAATATAGAAAGTTTCCTTAGAAATATTGCAAGATTCTTTAAGACTGGGGCATTGCAACGTCAGTGACAAAAGACCTTTCATTTTGTGATGTGTTTGGTAAGTGTGATAATCAACTAGGATGTACTTATTTTTAATACTCGGGACACGATCAGTTTTACAAACCAACAGGAAATGAAATTCGTCACATATTTTTTCAGCACATAAGTTACAATGTCTGCCTGTTCTTGGTATATTACACCATCAACCAGTTTCAATTGGTATTTTTAATTTAGACATGCGGATTTTAGAGATCCAGATTCTATTGTTTTCTGATAATCTTTTAAGATAGTTTTTAAAGTCAAATTCAGTTTTGAAAATTCAGTGAATAGAATTGACCCGATGAGGAATTGCGTTAGGGTATATTGCACCCAAATCACTAGAACTACAGTGATCCAACTTTGCAGATTAATTGTGAAAGCTTGAAGGTAACTCAAATGAAAGTAAGTCACCATGACTTATATTTTGACCTAATATTTTCTCTTTATCGATTTTGAAATTTTTACTTCAAGTTTTGTGTTTAAGTCTTATTTCGGTCTAAGTACAACGCTTATAGTCGCCAATTGTCATTGATGGTAGATGGTGCCTCAAAAAATCCAAGTAGGTCACCTTGATCTATATGTTTTGTTTACTTGGCCATCTTTGGGTTAAGGTTCGATTTTAGACAAATTGAAGCTAAAATACTACATGTAGGCCTACACGTGACACATGTTATACAGGTTCGCCGTTGGAGATAAATGGCTCCTCGTGTGAAAGTAGCTACTGTTATATTGACCTATTGTATATATTTCAACTTTGAAGTTTTGCTCTGATATATTATTTTAAGTTATATTATCTCATCACTTGTTTAATGTTAATAGCGTTCCCTAGAAAGCGAGTTCTTCGGTTCGCATTGTGACCAACTATATACATACGTATACTGTTTGGTCTACACATTTCATGCCGTAGTTCGGTGGTTTACTCCGGGTACTCCGGTTTCCTCCACCAGTAAAACTGACACGTTCGTAAATGACCTTAGCTGTTGAT
>JAUMGZ010203053.1:0-12420 GCA_032359645.1 Pododesmus macrochisma | reverse complement strand
GTCTACATCTGATCGATTTGTTTGGAACCAGTGCGCGGTATTTCTAGGCGGAAGTACGTCACACTTGCACAACGAATTGTTGAAAATCAAATAAAAATTTGAAATGAAAAAAAAAAACTAAAGTTAAGTTCATTCTAAAATTGCGCCAGCTCTCAATAAGCAAACGCAACACAATATAAACATACAATAACATTTATAAAAGAGGAACCAAAGTATTGCAAATCTGTTTAGATTTGAAATTGTCCACAACGGTCACTGAAGAAGAAATGTTAGGTGTTTTGTAGAAGTAATATTGATGTTGATCTAATTTAGAAACAAAGGGAAGTGGGCGATTAAATTATGATTCGTGATGAAAGAAAATTATTTTGTAGTATATTGAAAACGTTAGCAATTTTCTGTGTAAAACAATTAATACAATCCAACTGCGATAAACGAATGGCAAACTGTACATGTCAATACCTAGTCTAAAGTATGAACGTATCCACAGCAGTGAAAAATATTGCTAATGACTTGAATCTTACAACAAGCAGTTAATGAAGAAATAAATATGTTGTATGCAACAATATTCTTAGCGTCGTGATTAGCGTTGGCGTGATTGCAGCTCTTTAGCATCAGAATAGACCTTATTAATTAATGACAACAAAAACAAATTCCAAGTTAAGTAACTGAGCAATGCTGCACAAAATAAGCATTTCAGGGGAAGAGCAGTTTAATTTTGTGATATTATATGTAGCTTCAGCCGATTAAGATCAATATTATTAATTAGTACTAAAATACCTCTACCATATTCCATCATTACATTAGTTGTAAAGTGCATGGGTATCGATATTATTTTGATAACGTAACTGGATAGCAATGACCTTAGATTTGTCCTATTATGAAATGTCAGGGTGTCAACAGAAGGTCAAGTATTCCTCCAAACTTCGTAGTTTTATTTTAAATAAATCTGTCTTTTTTACGAGTGGAAGAACTTACAGATGGCAGAGATATTTATCAATAAAAAACGTCACTAATTCTACGCCAGACGTGCGTTCGTAGTGGCGCCATAGGATGAATTTAGTAATCGTTGTTCTTTATTTTTCTCGGTACTTTAAGGTATTAAATGTAGGAGAAAAATAATCAACCACCACTGGTTGACATATATATTCACTATGGGACCAAATAATCACTGAAATGTTCAGTGAAAAATATTTCAGTTTGACACAGTCAGGGAAAATACTTTGTTATTCTTAACTGTAATTCATCGGCAATATGATATGAATCTTAGATATTACAAGTAATAATACCTTTAAGTAACATAGCATCATTATCCACGTATACTTACATGTAATAATACCTTTTAGTAACATAGCATCATTATCCACGTATACTTATAAGTAATAATACCTTTTAGTAACATAACATCATTATCCACGTATACTTACAAGTAATAATACCTTTAAGTAACATAGCATCATTATCCACGTATACTTACAAGTAATAATACCTTTTAGTAGCATAGCATCAGTATCCACGTATATTTATTGTTTAATGAGCACGAAGTTTTCACAATTGTCGTCACTTTTCTATAGCAGACATCGGAACGGAATCTGGCGGAATTTTCTTGAGGCTTCAGTGCAAGTTTGAGACAATGTTGAATGAAAGGACGGACTAATTCAAACTTTAATTGATAGACGAACAAATTAATGCATTTACTTTTCTTCACAGAGCTGCTCAAGTATCAGTTTATCTATTTACGTTTGTATTTTGTGTCCATTAAAAAAAGAAAACCAAAAAAAAGAAGAAAAAAAACCCAACCAAACAAATAATAAAACCCGCAGAGTGGGATGTTGCAGAACTTATTTATAAATTAATAAATACTTAGCACATATGCAAACACGTTTAATTGTTTATATTTTTATCGACAATTGAAATGAGTGGATAATTGTTAAAATTCTTGACCGCGCAATGAAGTGTATTTTTAAATTATGTTAATAAATGTACGTCTATATTTACTTAAAATGTTTGTCTCATGTGATAATTAGGAAGCACTAGGCGTCATTACCTGGTTTAACCACGCCACCCAGGTTCGTGCGCGGAGACCGTCCCAAGTCGGTCTGAGTAAAACTTAGTCTTTAAGATTTGTGACGACGTTTTAATACATTTGTCTTCCTCTGGTTGTGAATTGCTTGATGCGACTGTTGTTAGTTTATCGGTATCTTTTGTTCTGATGATTCCAATTATCCTGTTTTCTACTAGAAAAATAAAGTGCCAAAATTCAAAATATACAATTATGCCTAACTCAAATGCCTTTTTTCCCTTACCCATTTTATACCTTCTCATTTTTGTTGTTTCAACAATCCACATCTCCTCAAGATAAAATGTTAGACAAAATGGCTACACCGATGAATTGGGTACTTTAATGAAGTGTATTTTTTAGATTATGAAATGTACGTCTATTATTAAGACTTTTCTTGTCTTATGCGGGAAGTGGGAAGGTTGACACCTCCTTTATTGTTTTCAACACACGATCTGGTTTGGCTTGGTTACCGTTCTAAGTCGGCCCGCACGGATAACCCTGTAGTCTTCGGGATTGTTGTGACGTCATTTTATTCCCTTTTATTCTGGTGCTGAATTGTTGGTGCGGCTTTTGTTGGTTTTTCAATGTCTCTGTTTCTGTTAATTCCACTCCTCCTATATTTTCAGAATGCACATTCTGGTATTGCGTGGTTGCTATTATTCGGAAATGAATAAGGAATGTGATTGCTATTATTCGGAAATGAATAAGGAATGTAATACTATGGAGGCTTCGATATATCAATACATTTGAGTACGTTATGTCTGGTTATAATTAGATTGTTTAGAACCTTAGGCTTAAACCGGAACAAAAACATGCTCTAGCAAAGCTTTGAATTTGTATCTTAGTTATGTTTTAATGTTGTAATACAGTTGAATTTGAATAACGAATTTTTTACTTATAAACTTTATATTTTTCAGATTGTGTCCTGCAATGTCGAGTAAACACTACAGTATATATTCACTAACATTTGCAGTAATTATAGTTTCTTGCGTCAGTCAATGTTCTGGTGCTAACGACAACACAAATTCAGAAAAAGTGATAGTGACTAGTATCAAAAAACGAGAAGCAGAAGGTGTTGACGGAACATCCAAATATGACATTCTTAATACAAAATCGATTGTTAAACGGAGTGATCGAGATGAACTTCTCCGAGCTAACTATGGTTCGCCAAATGAAAATAGTGAAATCGTAACAGCAAAAAGACAATTTGATTCATTAGTTTTAGAACAAGATCCAGACAAACGTGCACGAAACAACCAAATAAGGTATTTTGGCGTGTTAGGTAAACGTGACGACTCGGAGGAAGACGGCGACGAATCTTTTGAAAAGAGACGACGATTTAATTCAAAGTTTTTTGGAGGTCTTGGAAAACGACGAAGGTTTAATTCAAAGTTTTTTGGAGGTCTTGGGAAACGAAGATTTAATTCAAAATCGTTCTTTGGAGGTCTTGGAAAACGACGATTCAAAAACTCAAAATCTTTCTTTGGTGGATTAGGAAAACGGCGCTTTAACTCTAAATCGTTCTTCGGTGGATTAGGTAAACGAGCAGATGTTAACGAAGATTCGCTTGAGGATGTCGAAAAGCGAAGAATGATGAACAAATTTAAAATGGGTTTTCTTGGAAAAAGATCCGAGCTGGATTTTGAAGACGAAAATGAGTCAGATGTTAACAAACGTCGCATGAATGGCCGTGTTTTTGGAGTATTAGGCAAGCGTTTCGACGATGAAGACGAGTTTACACGTGATCAAAGAGCACGTCAAAACAGATTTCGGTTTATGGGATCACTCGGTAAGAGAATGGGAACCTCATTTGAAGATGATCAGGCAGCAGATAATCTTGAGTACGAGAATAATGTTGACAAACGTAGATTTAATAGCAAGGGTCTGTATGGTGTATTAGGTAAACGAGATGACATCGATGAGGAAAACGAAATGGACAAGAGGGTTCGATTGAATAAGTTTGCATTTGGTTCGTTAGGCAAGAGGTCTCTTGAAGATATAGATGAAGAATCAACATTAGACAAACCAATCAGGCAGCATACGTTTTTAGTGCAGTTAGGAAAGCGTTCAGTTGACAATGACTCTCCGTCCTCACGCAATGAGGTAGAACATTCGAGAAAAAGACGTTCAATTCCTTTTGGAAGTATGATATCAAGCGGTCTGCGAGATTATGACAGACCAAGACGATTCAACCGTGTTCGATATGGACGACGAAGACTAGGTCGACGAGCACCGGATTTTAGGTTTCTGCCTTCACTAGGCAAACGGACATTTGGCTCATGTAAGTTAAGATAGTTTCTTCATACCTTTTCATCAATTGATCTTTCGCTAAGTCGTTTTAAAATGTTTTGTGTGTGACTGGTACATGTATGTCAACATTGTGATGCCCTTTCTTATACTTTATATGGCCGCTCTACAATCCTTCTATCGGTTTGCTATTATAGTAATATATACAAAAAAAACAATACGATATTCAAAGTCGTAAGTCAAAGGCAATGGACAAACAAAAGGAAATACCGTTTGTTTGGGTTCAATTGAAACAAGCCGGACTTCCTGACAGCTTCAGTATGAATATTTGCATGTAAAACATATGTATATATATTCAAAATCAAATTTGCAATATAACGTTTTTCAGTGCAATATACCGATTTCGTATGGGAAAATTGGAAAATAGCATACAATAACTGATTTCAGTTTATGCCGAATAAAACAGTGCATTATGTAATGAAGACATATATTAAATAGGATTTTATGTAAGTAATCAATGTGGAGTTTCGAAATTGCTAAATTTTGGGATAACAATATCAACGCGATATATACGTTTACCGATATGCTTTATTTGACATAATGTTACATTAACATTATAAATCACCTCTTCGTCTAAGTCTTGTCTATTCTGAACTGTTTTGCCCCCTTCGTTTCGCACCTTTGCCTGGGTTATGATCGGAGATCATCCACATTGGTTTGACGTCATTTTTAAGTTTAAGTTTGCAATTAAATCCTCGAAAAAGTTGCGCTATTCAATTATTATGAAGTTCAAGCGAGTTTGTTTTATCTTCTGGACCCGAAATCATCGATAGTGACTGCCACCTGGCGAAATTTAAAGGGTGATCCGGACGGCGCTCAATGCAAAGTCACTTCTCTTGCTTTCAAATAATTTAAAATGGCGGCCGTCGTCCTTTTTAGTTGTATTTAGTGTAGTGTGAACCCCCATGTAAATGTTATGTTATTTTAGCTTTTATATTGTGAAAAACGTTAGCAACCAATTTCAGATGCTATAAACGACATAAATCTAACACTAGGCTGTGTGGACTGTGAAGTTGGCTACAATTGGTGCGATAACAATTGGATTTTAGAAATATGTCTAGCCACATTTATCTATGATTTTAAATCGTAAAATTTACGTGCGATCCCTCATTAAATTTAATCTTTTTACCAAGTGTTACAATTGCACTTTTTAGTTATTTTTTCTTTTCATTTTTTATAAAAGTTGCAAATTAATTATTATAATTTTTTTTTTTTTTTCTCAGATGGGCCAGATTTCACGGAAGATTTTTGACATGAAAACAAGTGAACTCTATGTCATTCATACCAGGAACCAACATAACATGATGTCAGACTAATGTTACTTACTGAATTCATTGTAAACCAAATAGTTATCTCATTGACGGTAACATACTACATTTGTTATCTCATCCAAGAGCTCGTAATATTTGTTATTTTCTAGGACGGAGTACTGGACATTTTCATATATTTTTCCATTTATTGTTGGGTGCAAAATATGCGCAATCCTTAATGACGTGCAATGTACGTACTTACTAACGTTAGAAATATAACTGTGTGATAACTATATATTAGTGTTCCTGATGTTCAGGGACACATCTTTAAAGGAGCAAGCATAACGGGAGGTGCCACCAATAAGATGGATATACTTTGAACATGTGTTTAATACTCGACAGTTAAAACCAATTTGAACAAACTACAAAATTATAGTTTATCCACCTCATTGGGTGAATCCGGGTTTGTGAGATTTTTTTTAAAAACAAAAGTGATGTTGATTCCAGGGTTTCTGTAATAAATGAATGACTAAAATTTGTGTGGTGTTTGTAATTTTATAATTGCATAGACATTTGATAAGAATTAGAATTAAATTAGAAACACTGATCATGATAAACATACAGATAACATTACATTCTGTTACAAAAAACGCAGCCAGATATTTTCATTTAATCCAAGTCCTTGCTTTTTCATATGCTATTTAAGATACAAGATTAACATATGCATTATAACATTAGAGTTCTGGTGATTGGTGATAGGAAGAACAAGAACAGGTCGGTGAACAAAAGAAGTAAATACTAAAACCCATGATCACACAACACATCGTCAAAATGGGTAGTTTAACTTCTTCAGCGTACCGTAGTGTCATTAGAAGACGGGCTATATACACAACACATCGTCAAAATGGGTAGTTTAACTTCTTCAGCGTACCGTAGTGTCATTAGAAGACGGGCTATTTACACAACACATCGTCGAAATGGGTAGTTTAACTTCTTCAGCGTACCGTAGTGTCATTAGAAGACGGGCTATATACACAACACAATCGTCGAAATGGGTAGTTTAACTTCTTCAGCGTATCGTAGTGGTCATTTGAAGACGGGCTATATACAAAGCACATAAGACTACGGACATGTGCAAATAAAGGGAAAACGTGGGACGCACCCAGAAAAAATAACAAAATATACAATTATCAACTAAAAAGGAAACATCACTAACTCCTATTGGTCAAACGTTCTCAATACATGAATTAAACATCGGAGAACCGTTTCGTGATACGTTTTTAGGAATTGAACGTGCGTTCCCATGGGACAGGTTTTAAATGTCTGATGGAATGGATTTTCATATAAAGAATTTCCTACATCATTTTTAAAAACACAATAAAAAAACCACTGTTAATAACGAATCTAATATAAATATACTGCAGACGGACGAATTAGCTGCGGGAACCGTAGATCATTTCGGCCTGAAAATTTTGACAGGTGGCCAGCTGTCAAAATTTGCAGGCCAAAAAGAGCTGAGGTTCCCGCAGCTAACAGACGAATATAGCATAAAAACATTTGACGTCTCTGCTACAGAGAAGGTAAACTGATGCCGTTCACATGACACGCTACGATTGTGTCATGTAACTAAGTACTATTTTAAAGAAAAGTTGTTTATAGTAACGTTTCATGTATATGTGATATAATCAGTGCCATACATGTTCAGTTTCAATTTTAATATAATATGGAAAACCTTACAGAACCCAAAGCTGAGAAAATTGTGTCAATTTTTAATTTTGTGTCCTGCGTGATGACATGCCATTAAGTGTATAAATGTATATTTGGGTTTTTTTCTGTGTACGTTCCACGTTTTCTTGTTATTTGCCCATGTCCACGGACTTACGGCTTTGAATATCGTCTTGGTTTTTCGTATTTACTACTCTTTATGAAACATAAACAAGCAAACGACAGTCAAACAAAAATAGAAAGGACCAAATTTACTGGCAGGACGAGCCACATTTTTGTATTCGAAAAGTAGTTAAAACGAAAATCCAAGACCGTATTGAAAAGTCGTAATGCAAGTACATAGATATAAGCAAATAAAGCGAAAACGTTGGACGCAAATAGAGAAAACAACGAACTACATTATAAAGTAAAACATAAACACATCAAGGACTTCTATAAGCAAGCTGTTTGGTTAGTTTGTTTAAATGAAGTTTTACACCGCGTCACCATATCACAAACTTAAGGCAAATTGCAACTATCGAAGACAAGACCTGAAAGCAAAATGTATATCGACCAATAGATGCGTCATTCAAATATTCAAATGTAGTCAATACATTATGCAAATAACATAGACTCTTTGCTGGCTTGGAGTTTACCATCACTGTCCCTTGCTTAAGTACAGTTATTAAAACAGCACTTCATTTGACATATTCAAATGTCTTCTCATATTGCTTGACTGTTTTCGTTATTCTAATATAATCAACTTGACATTCAATGGTATCTTATTGACACATCGTACTTAACCGAGGTATTGGATTGTCACTCTTCATCCACAATAAAGGTTCGTTTTTATCGAGGTCTTGTCTATTCTAAATTCATTTTCCCCTTCCAGTATGTTGATGAAGGCCATTAGGAGCTTGGCTTCAGGTCAAGAGCGAGGTCCTCTCACCCATTTAGTTGGTTTGACGTTGTTTTTTTTTTTTAACTTTGCTAGTTCATTCTGATGGTGACTTTTTGATAGATATTGTTTGTTTGTTTGTCAATAGCCTTTGTTCTGTTTATCCTATTTCTGGACAGATGATTTACAGCGCCATGAAGTATAATTATTAAATTTTAAAATGTATGTTTAAACCTAAGGCATCTAATCTCATGCTGGAAGTTGGAAGGCTGAGGCTTTATTAACCTGTTTAACCACACCGCATGGTTTCGTGTTTGGTGGCCGTCCTTAGTCGGTCCGCATGGATAACTAGTCTGTTGTGATGTGAACTTATTACCTAACACTCCGGTGCTGAATTGTTTGATGCAGTTATTGTTGGTTTGTCAATGTCTCTCGTTCTGTTGATTCTACTCATTCTGTTTCTTTGTTTATATATGTTGCATATTTGAAATGATTGTTTTCAAATAATTTCGAAAGATTCTTACTCGTTTACAATTCTTATGTGCAATCTGATTAAAACTAAAATATATATCTTACAAAACATTGTAGAAATCTCAAACGCAATGCAGAAATATTTTAATCAGATTGATGTGTCGTGTTTCGGAATCTGTATGAATGTGCTTGTTGAATAACGATTCATTAAAAGCAAGCTAGGTTGTCTATTTTTATACGTTCATCCCCTACTTTGATTGATGCTGTTAATCTGATTAATAGACACATTCTCCTCCAGTCCTAGTATAATGATAACCAGTCACAATGTAGGATATGTATTCGTATGTAGCATTGGTTAGTATGCCATGTGTTATCAATGCACATATTGTTTTCACTTATTTACACTAAGTATATTTTGTTATTCTTCAATTGTCTTTTCGCTTTGTTTGAAACTATTTTAAAAGGTATCAACCGTTGTTAATGTTTGCACTTTTAAAGTACATATATAGAATCGTGTCTAAATAAAGCGGTTCACGTAGTACATACGTACACCTCTTGCTACGTTTGGCTTCATAACTTTGATTTATCTTGTCTATTCTAAAGTCATTTTCCCCCTCGAGTCCGTTGATGACGGTTGATTTGGAGCATGGCTTTTGGTCAAGAGCGAGGTCCTCTCCCTCATTTGGTTGGTTGGTTGGTTTGACGTCCTTTTTTAAATGCTCGTCTCATTTAGCTAGTTTATCATAGTTCTGGTGGTGACTTTTTGATATGAGCTATTGTTTGTTTGTCAAAAATCTTTGTTTTGTTGATACTTTTTCTTCTTTTTTTTAAATGCACACATTCATTTACAAAACACTAGTATTGTGCCCTTTGGGTTCGAATTATTGTCTTTATACTTTATACATCTTCGCTCATTACCTTTACCATATAATTGGAATTTGACACCGGAGATATCTTATATTCTGATCGTTTATAACGTTTTGTGGTTATACCCTTACATTTGTGATTTTGTCATTACGTTCTGTGGTTATAACATTACGTTCTGTGGTTATACCATAAGGTCCTGTGGTTAAACCATTACGTCCAGTGGTTATAACATTACGTCCTTTGGTTATAACATTACGTTCTGTAGTTATAACATTACGTCCTGTGGTTATAACATGACGTTCTGTGGTTATAACATTGCGTTCTGTGATTACTAGTATACCATTACTTTCTGTGGTCATAACATTACGTTCTGTGCTTATAACATTGCGATATGTGGTTATAACATTACGTCCTGTGGTTATAACATTACGTTCTGTGGTTACAACATTACGTTCTGTGGTTTTAATATTACGTTCTGTGGTTATACCATAGGGTCCTGTGGTTGTACCATAACGTTCTGTGTGTATACCCTTACGTTCTGAGGTTTTAACATTACGTTCTGTGGTTATACCCTTACGTTCAGTGGTTATAACATTACGTTCTGTGGTTATAACATTACGTTCTGCGGTTATAACATAACGTTCTGTGGTTATAATATTATGTTCTGTGGTTATAACATTACGTTCTGTGATTATAACATTATGTTCTGTGGTAATAACATTACGTTTTGTGTATATAACATTACGATGTGTAGTTTTGTCTTTATGTGACTTTTTAAAAGTACATACTGTGGTTTAGCTTTTCAGTTGACTTGTATATAACTACTCCAAAGACATTGATATTTTATATTGCCGATATCAGAGAAGGGGGAGTTCAAATCAAGAAGACTTTTGATAACTTCTCTTGGGATATCAAACTCCCGGCCGTTTTGCTTGGTTTGGTTTTCCCGAACGTAATTCATAAACACCATCATGTCTGACCTACATGTCAAGCCTTTAAACGTAATTGTATAAGCAGAAGTTTGCCAACTATCGCAATTGTTTTCTCTTTAAAATGACGATTCAAGTCTTTGATTGTCAGCTCTAGACAAGCTAGGTTCCTAAGATGATTGTAGAAAGCGTTGCCATACACTTGAATAACACGGAAACATCGCGGCGGACGACACGTATGTAGCAGGAAACGCTCACCATATCGCGAGCATCTGGTTTCGCTTCTAGTTTATTTTTATTGAAGGTCGTGATGTTTCAATTTTTATTTAACAGACTTATATTTGGTTCTTTTTTCTGTGTGCGTCCCACGTTTTCTTTTTGTTGCCCACGTCCACGGACTTATGGCTTTAGAAAATCGTCTTGGTTTTTCGTTTTCACTACTTTTGTAATATGCAACTGAAATGCTTGTATGTCTAAACCTCTAAATCCCCCCTAAAGTTGCTATATACCAAAGCATTAAGCTCTAAGCCATCTAGTTTGTTAAAAGATTTTTGAAAGTGGCGCCCCCTGGGGACTAAGCCCTATCATTTTAACACATATGAATCCCAACCACCTAAGAATGCCTTTTACAACGTTTGAGTAAAATTGGTCAAGCAGGTTAGGACAAAAAGTCGAAAATGTCGTAAGTTAACATAATCGCTATAGTGTTGAGCTTTGACCTCAAAACGCGTAACCTATTTTTAAAACAAAGACTAGCAGAATCAACAGAATGACATATATTGACAAACCAACAACAGCCGCATCAAACAATTCAGTGCCAAAATAAAAGGAAATAAATTGACGAAACAACAATCCTCAAGACTAGTTATCCATGCGGACCGACTAAGAACAGTCACCAAGCACGAAACCGGGTGTTGTGGTTAAACATGTTTATTACTCCACTCGTACTGTTTTCCCAACTTCCGGGATGAGAGATGAGACAAGAAGTCTACAAGAAGTATACTTCATATAGCTTTCAATAATCTAAACAAACAACCACCAACATCAAATGTCAAAAAAAGCTAAACAAGTAAAGCAAGAACACATTTACCAAAGGCTGAAAAATTGACGCTGCCAGGCAGAATATAGCCCAAAAATGGAACAATCACTAAGCTGGCAGAGGTACAACAACAACAACAACAACAACAACAACAACAACAACAACAACAACAACAACAACAACAACAACAACAAGTGTCAGGTATATATTGAAGAAAACACCCTTGGACAGTAGGAGAACAAACATTTCCAAAGTTCTGTGCCGGGGAGAAAACGAAAAGAAGCTTGCTTAAGTATTATATCAGTGTTAGCCAAGCAATATATAAGTCCAACTACCAGGATGACAGATAACAAACTTTCTCGATATAAGAAGCTTTCAACTGGAACCTTTCATTGAGCCCAGTAGTATTGTTAGAAGGTGCGCGCTGACAAGGTCTATGACAGTAAGAGACGGTAAATGGACCAAATACAAATCATGAAGTGCATCTCACTATAAAAGAATCATAGCTATGTTTAAAGATTTTTCTTACAATTTTAGTAGCAACGGAAGATATGTTAGGGTTGTTCCTAATCCTCCTAAGTTTGTAAACAAGATCTCTATTAAATGAGGGTTGTGAAATGCCTCTAGATATTGCTTTGAAAATACTCAAAGGAATCTCCGGATATCTTCCATAAAACTTGCCAAATGTTTTACGTAGTTTATTATATCAATAACCCTGTGAAATAAGCTTGGTGGTAAAGACAATATTACCAGAATGAAAGTCATTGACATCTAAACAAGCTGTAGTATGATAAAGTAATTGAGAAATATAAATGCCGTATGATGGAAGTCGTTCGATATCTCCATCAAGCTATGGTTAATATACAAATTGAAATTCAAAATCATCTCATTTCTCG
>JAUMGZ010203042.1:0-12422 GCA_032359645.1 Pododesmus macrochisma | reverse complement strand
TGCCCAAACTTAACGCCTTGGGTTGTGACGCCACCGGGATTCGATCCAGCGAACCGGATTCCTCACCAGTGTACCAGTTGCGAGGCGAACACGTTAGCCCTCACGCGGCCGAGATGCGATGAGTGGCTTAATTTGTAACTTCTGAGATTTTGTCTTGCGTATTCACCTCACCCGCTGTGTGCATTTGCGCTTCTCGCTTTCACTGCTACAAAAAAAGACGTAGTTTCTTAGCAGACAGCGATTATAACGACAAGAAAAGTTTGATGCGAAGCATCAATCCGCTGCAACAAATTGGAAAGCATTTTGTCGAGTTCCATAAGCGTTTATATAATAGAGTTGGTTGCATCCTAATTGCACAGCCAATTTGTCATTATGTTATTAACAGGAATATTCAATTAAAAAGAACATATAGTATTACGTATTTAAAGTAAATGGTTTGTAATACTGTTCATACGTACTTTAATCACTATTGAGACAATATTTTTACATCAACAAAAAAAAACGACTGGAAAATTAAACTTAAAAAAAAGTTGCATGGTGTTAAGAAGGACGAGTTTTTGAAAGCAACGAGGACTGAATACTCAGTTATTTATTACACGTTAGAGCAACTTATATTATAAACAAGATATGGCAACATCTTTTTCAATAAGATTTTATTTCAATTTACGATTTAAAGAGTTTCATTCAGTAGCATTAAAAGGTATCCTACTTTGGACTATGAAACAACATAAACATTACAAAAGCTGCGTAAGTGATAATTGTTATTGCTTTAAATGACCAAAGAACTACATAACAACTTGACCGAAAACAAATATGTCATCATTTTTGCAAAATTAAAAATTAGATTTTAACCATAATTGTAACCAATGTTCACGCGGCAAAAGAATTTTCAGTAACTAGAATTCAACAGAAAGAAAATATTGTTTTTTTATCTAAATCCCCCACTACAATTGGCATATTTAGCATTGTAAAGAACAAATCACATGATTGAGAGTATTCCAGAGAACAATTGTTGCTCTGCTGTATAATCATAATATTGCAGACTATTTCTTAACAAAATAATATTGAACTCTTCACCCTTGTTTAATGAATATTCTATTATTGTGTCTACTGTGATCTTTGCTGTATGAACTAACTAAACTATATCATGGTAAGTGATTAAGCATGTGACTATTTACAGCGTCTGACAATCACTCCAGTAATATCAATTAATAACAACATCATGCTAGAACACTGATAAGCTCGTTTGCATGTTGGCCAATAATCTGTCATAAATCTCATTTGATATTCGAGACGACTACAATGTAATACCGTTACATACAGGCATGTACAGTCGTCGTCAATGTCCTCTCCACACGCACCGAAGCACGGTGACAGTCTTGTAATAGCATACCAATTAATGCATGTTTTTTGCTTTCGAAATATATTTGATAAGAAATATAAAACCATCTGCAAAACGTCTTCGGTTTGCTATCACAATTTTCTAAAAATTAAAAAACTCCCCAAATTGACACAAATAAAGGCAGCTCATATGACATGTGTACTGTTTGGTTTGTTTGTTTGTATTAAGGGCTTATTGTCCGATCAACAGCTAAGGTCATTTACGGACGTGCCAGTTTTACTGGTGGAGGAAACCGGAGAACCAGGAGTAAACCACCGACCTACGGCAAGTCGCTGGCAACTTTCACACTCTAGCACGTCCCGGACGGGAATCGAACTAGGAGTTGAAAGGCTCTTATGATTACAAGTTGGCGACTTTAACCACTAGGCCATCGCGGCCCCCTGACATGTGTACTGAAATACTTAGCCGTTAAAGCTATTATGTAAACTCTGACAACAGATTCATCTCAGATAATGTTTAAGCTCATCCATTCTCACGTTTCAACATCATTCAAGAGCTAGCAATTAAAACGTGCTGACTTACTCAACATTGGTAAACGAAATAAAAAAAAAAATCAAAAAGCACTTGCTTTGAATCGACGTATGCATAATTTGTTGTATCATTTAAATTCGTTAAAAGTGTAAAGTAAAGACCCCATAATCCTTTTTTGTTGTGAAAATTATCAATAGCTTTAAGTTCTGAGAAATTTCCCATGATCTGTCACGGTTTAGTCAATGAAACGGATCAACTCAGTGGACATTTTTCAGAAAATACACGTGTCACTGTGCAGGAAGTAGCGGGGAGAAGAAGAAGAATGAGTATCTGCATGATGCAAATCAGCATTTGCGGTAAATTATAAAAGCTAAAAAGGACCACGGGGATTTTAAAAAAGTTATCTCGTTATAATCTCGTTATACCAAGAGTTGCTTATCTCATTTCGTTACAACGAGATAACTGTTTTTCTTTAATTTCCATGATCCTCCCAGGATTCCGTAGTAAATAGTGCATTATCCAGTGGGTTTGTTTTATTTTGTACAGAGTTCATCTTGTTATACACTACGGAAACTCGAGAAATGATACATTCATACATTCATGGATGGAACAGAGAATGTATAGCCACTTTAACAAGCGTCAAATGCACTTTTCTGATTGAATGCGTTAGTCATTAAAAGAAAAATGTCAGCCTGCGTTCACGATAAATAGCCGTTTGTACTAACGTTGACATAAGACGGAAGAAAGTCCAGATCTGAAGAAGCTTTTCTTGGTATTGTTGTACACCAACTGTCAAATATACCACGTTCATTAGGGTGCCGTAGGTCTTAATGAGCGATCGCTTTACGTTGCTGAATGCTGATTTGTATTAACTTTGGAGGACACAGAACTGAGATTTTCTATCGATTTCTGTTTCTAGTGACACGGACATTATTGAACGCTTTGTTGACTTACACGGTGTTAAGGGTAAATTGATGAGTATTTTGTCAGTTCTGGCGGGAAAATGGACGCTTGAGACGCGTCGAACATAAACATTATGAACTCGGGCACACTGACAGTATGATATGCAACAATGACATAAAGATGGTACGCTGGGGACATGTGCTGTGAAAAATTGTTATATATATAAGCAGAATTCAACCAAAGAAGTATCACGCGAAACTCAAAAATCATCTTATGAATATACAAATTGCTATTATTAGGATCATGGATGCGCTGTGAATGATCCTTGTTTGACAAAACGTAAGATTATGTGTCAAATACGGACAGTTTTAATATAATTTTTTGTTCAATCGGTGTTTAGGAACCTAGAATTTATAAAATTGTTAGGCACAAGAGAATGTGCTCAAGGCCATTCTTGACGATTACATGTTATACAAAAATGCAATCTGAAACATGTCTCCGTTATTATGATATTATAAGAGGAAAGAGCCTATACTCTGTGTGAGACACCCCCGTTCCGAACCCCAGATCTTGCTCGAAGCTGCGATCATAAATGAACGCTTTAGAGAAAATTAATTTAGAAGACAAAACTTCGGTAAATCAAAGCTACAGAGCCAAAGGGGAAACGGTGACACCAAATTCAAGCTGGTTATGATGTACAAAATCCATACCCCAACAATAATTCAAAATTGTCTTGCCAAAATATTCTTTGACGATACACTATCTGTTGTTTGGAATTGAAATTTCCCTTATTTAAACTCAATGTCCTGCTGAATAACGTCTTCGTGTCAACCTTAGAGCTCACACTCACCACTTAATTTAATAAGTGTTGATTAGTCTGAACAATTCTGAATGGGAACAATTGCAGAAACATCCTAAGCTACTTGGTCAAAATAGGCACTGTGGTTTTTTAGAAGTTTAAAATGAGAAAGGTAAACGACGAATGGGTTGGCAACGAAAAATCTAACAGGACTTACGTGTTCATGTAGACTGAAAAAGGTCTCTTTGTTTTTAGAACTTCTGACTCATACTGGAAATAGGAAGTAAAAAAACTCTATAAACTAGTTTCAGTAACCTTTTTAAATTTCAGTTTATCCCTAACCAAATACCACGACATCAAAGCACAATTCAAACTGTATTTAACTTTACCTCGTGTTATAAATTGAGCATGTGTAAATGTTCCTTGCAACAAATAATAAAAAAAGAGTAATAGAATGCATTTCATTTTGGCATGGCTGATATAGTTCTTGCTTTCAACTGAACACATCTGAAATGGACAATCACTTTTTTTTTTTAAATCAGTAGTATATGGTTATTCAGGAAAGGAATGCCATCAATCATGCATAGTCTTCTAGACATTTTAAGAACTTACCGGAATTCTATCATGTGTCACCTGCTGCTCTATTGACCCACATACGACTTTCATTGATCAATTAGAATAACTATGGATCAGCTTGATCGATGTAATGTCAATTATCAAGATAAAAACCTCGCTGGGGGAGACTTGTGTGTGTCCTGACGTAATACTATGCCAAAGATCAGATACACCCAAAAAATGGTTAAATCTTCATTGATTTATCGGAGTATTTATTAAATCCTGCAGTAAGTTGGAAGGCAACATTGAATATGAAGGAAATTACCAAAATAGACTCATTTACTCTTCCGAGTAAGAATGGAAAGAATGCCATTTTGCTGCAGCTTCGGTTGCACGTGTCTTGGACTTGAGTCTATATATTACACGGACTTATGCACGTCTACACATTTCCCTGTCAAAGTGAAAACAATTTGTAGATGTACACAAGGCCGTGCTTTATGCAATCTGATTAAAATCAGCTGTTTGTTCGGCTCCGCTACTTTCGTACTCCGCCACAACCATCTGTAGTTGTCCCGTAGGGGATGTCGTCCCGATGACCCAGAAGTTTATGAATGTCATTATATTTTAAATCAATCAGAACTCTTCCCTCAAAAGCGTTTTCTACAAGTAAGTCATTTGTTCTAATACTACAGGAAATGCTTATAATTAGAATGCATTAGAAAATCTCGACGGGATTAGAACAAATTACCAATGATATCATAACATCCCGGTAAAACTGACTTCCGGTTTATTGCCTGTCGTCAGAAACGTTCTAATGCAATAGAACCATGTTCTTATTATAAGAACTTTCTGTGGTATTAGAACAAATGGTGAGGATATAAGAACATTTTAGGCTACCAGTGTCAGGACAACACATTTTAAACTGCTTAATTAACATCTTTGAATGAGAAAATTAAAACGATTTTTAAATATAAAAGAAATGAGATTTAAATTCAAATCATACAAATCTACCAGTGTGAACACAAAAAAGAAGGTACATAGTTTAAATTGGTCTTTTTGCGCGTGGGCTCCCTAAATAGGCGCAGCCATCTTACCTTACCGCTCGATACATATGGACCTTCTTTGTTTAAGCGTGTATTCCGAAGCACCAGTTGAATTTTGATAGTCGAATTTTGATTGGTTAATCCAAAGGTCATCGGGACGACCTCACATACGGGACTACTTCAGATGGTCGTACAGCGGAGCCGAGCAAACAGTTGACTTTAATTAGATTGTGCTATATGTAGACTTTCCCTACCCGAGTACCCGTTGTTACAGTTTGATGTAGTGATTACCATAGTTTGTGTTGTTATCAGAAGCTCCTGTCAATAGTTTCCCCTTCATATCCATGGTACGGAACGGTATTATGATGCCAATAATGTGTAATTATCGTGTAAATAAATTGTATGCAAGTTCATTCGATTGAACATCAAGAGTTACACTGTTATCATACATTTCAATTAACAAGTCAATAATCTCAAGTTACATCAAACATTCTGTTAATTAAGCTATATATTAAGATCTGGCAGTGACTAGTGTTATCGTTTACCAACTATATCAAGATAATACTGAAAGTTAACCCGGAGTGTCAAGAAAAGTTCATGTACATAATGGCTACATATACATACTAGAAGCAATGCTTCTACACGATCAGTTTGTAGGTCATTCATGTGTTTGTATCAACATCTCACCTTTGAAGTTAAGTTGTCCGTGTTTATTTGATGATAAAACAAGAAGAAATAGGATCAACAGAACAAACGCTATTGACAAACAAACAATAGCTTCATCAAAAAGTCACCACAAGAACTAACCAGCCAAATGAGCATTAAAAAATATACGTCAAACCAACCAAATGGTTGAGAGGACCCCGCCCTTGACCCGAAGCCAAACTCCAAATCAACCGTAATCAACGGACTTGCAGGGGAAAATGAATTTAAAATAGACAAAATCTCGATAAATCAAAGCTCTGAAGGAATGGAGGAATAAGGAAAAATCACGATGGTAATGAAGGACAAAAACCACACACCAACAATACTATAAAAAGTAGTCTTGTCAACATTTTAGATATGCGCGCAGTCAAAACAGGAATAGAAACATACGCGTTTATCGTTATAAGTTAAGGTTGATGAATATTAAAAATGCGTTTAGTTTTCTTTTAAGTGAAAAATTAAAATCACATTGATGACATATAAGTGGTGATCATGTAGGAGTTATTTAAGACAAATAGCTTTTTTAAGAATCAACATAAACTTAGCTAAATGGTATATTTGCCAACGTCGTCAATGAGCAAACATTTAAACATTTGCATAGAAAGGTTATTTGCAAAGGCGTACTATACGGGATATCTGCGCTCATATTTTCAACAATGGTATCTGTAATTTAATCGAATGGTTGTATTTTGTGTTCATTTAATTATTTGCGTGGTAACACTGAGAATTGGGAAATTCTGTGAAAAAACTTCATAGTTCGCACTATATATAGGTGAAATGCATCACGACCCAGTGAACAAAGTAGATACATTATTATAAGCTAAATAGATTACCAATATATGTAACACTGCAAACCCATACCAAACACAATCTTTTTCTATAATTATACATATCGCCTTTTTCTATGAGCACTTGAAAAGGCCAGCGAAATAGGGGTCTTTCAAAAAATCTAATTGTGTCTGGTCGGTCTAAATTGTTGTAAATAAATTTTCGCTAGATCATGGACTCTATGTATTAGCTGTAAATCGTACGACCGAAAACTGTGCTGAGCATCAGTTAGCGTTTCTTGACAATGCTGCTGGTGAGATGTTCAACTATTTACTTTGTCACAACTGTCAGTGCAGCGGGTCAGCCGTTGGGCTTTCGGATCAGGACCTGGAGGTCTTTAGACGCTATGAAAGCCAAGAGGGCTTATGCGAAATTCCAAATTCCAAATGCGAAATTCTAAATTCCAATCTGGGCTTTCGTATTCTAAGATTGTGTCATCTTCTGTTACAAATGAATAGGTATCACCTGTCGCGTCCGTAATTGTTTTTTTTATCAGTCGCCATGTTGGTTCTGAGTTCGGGTCTTATGAAGCAAGGATTTTGATTGGTCAGATCGGATGTAGAATTTGGAATTTGGAATTTGGCATTTTGTAAATTTGTAAAATTAATTATACAAGTTGATAAATAAAATTATGATAAAACTAAAATAAAAACTAACCATCACAGTCTTGTTTTGCGTTCCGTAGTGGTGCAGTTACCTTATTGGCAAGCATTAGGTGGATTGTTTCTCGGCACTACTATTTGAGTACCCCTTTGTTCTTGAGATATCCTTGTTTGGGGTACGAACAATTTTTTTTATTGGAGCATGTGTTATAATAAAAAGATTGAATAGTATTTGTTATTTCTATGGTTTGTGCATCCTTGAAAAAATCTGAGTTTTCTTAAAATAGAGTTTTTCAACAATAACAAATAGTAACAATCTATTAAGTTACACAAATGTTTTAGTTAAACCCTCATATATTGTAACAAGAAAAATAACTTGACACAAGCGTCAAAGATATCAGGCGGAACACAAATTATTTGATACTTGTTATGAATGATATTAAACTAGAAAACAGACAAAGTCATTTAGGACACTGCTTTAGGTTCATGTGGGTAATATTCATGACCTTGAACTTACGACCCCTAAATCTATTTGCCTTCATTTTATCATCTGCGTCCATGTACTTAAAATATGAAGTATGTGCATTAAAAAGTACTCGAGTTATTGTTATTCTAAACACAACTTATTGCCAACAAATAGGAGTTTCTACCTTCGACTAACCCCCAAAAAATAACCTTGCCATATCAGTACCATCATTTTTTATATATACCACAAGCGCAGTGGCTCAGGGGTTAGGGTTTACATTTCGTGTTGGTAGATCTGTGCTAGAATCGCAGGTGTTGGTTCGAATCTTGGTCGCGTGAAAACCTAAGACGTTAAAATTATGCAATCTTCTCGCTCCCTGCTAAGCATTGTATTGTTTACTCGATTACATCACATTTTATATCCATGCAACTGTTGTTTCTATTCTAATCTAATTTGACGTTTGTAGCTGATCTTGGTTAATTGAAATGTATCGTTTTAGAGAAAATAACAGCTTTAAAGAATTTTTTTTTAAAATTTATATTGTCTCAAAGTTCCATTTTATTTAATAAAAACAGTAAGACTATGCAGACATTTCACGCTAACAAAAATAATCAAAGCTGTTGACAAAAAGAAAAACATGGTACTGCGGGGGTTCGAACCCGAGATTTTTCCATAACAACGCTCTAATCATAAAAGTTAAATGGTCTCCATACTGTCAATAGTGTCCAGTACACTACATTTCAACGGTTTGCAGAACTTGTAGTTAACCAAAAACGATCAAATAGCTTGATATTACAGTTCAGGGGTAATTATTCTTTAAAACAATTTACCTGTACGTAATTTTAAACATGCATGTTGCCAAAAAAGAAATGTTTTTCTAACATGAACAGTCAGGCAAAAACACATGCACTTTTCCAAAAACCATTTCACGACAGTCCGCGTCTTGGCGGCCGGTAATATAGCCATTCATAAAGCCTTATGATGTGTTTCGGGCATTTAATGTTGTTCATTTAGGCGCTTTATAATGTAATTGTCACTATCGTTAAGAGCCAACATATGCTTTCTTTTTTACTATTCAAAAATTATATTTTATAACAGTGAGATGAACACGAAAAAGAGCGAAGCACTAAATTTTTGCTATAGTTTTGTATGTACGATGTTTAGTAACCTATATCCACTTTGATAGTCTTCGTATTTACAAATACATTCGTTTTACAATTCTGTTATAGCTCTTATCTTCAGTAAAGTAGTAAATTCAAAAACCAAGACGACATTCTAAAGCCGTAAGTCCATGGACATTGGCAAACATAAGGAAAACGTTGGACGCACACAGAAAAATTAACCAAAAATACATTTATTCACTAAAAATGGAAACATCCCGAACTTCTATTAAAAAACTAGAAGCGAAACCAAGTGCTCGCAATATGGTTTAAGCGTTTCCTGCTACACATGTGTCACCCGCCGCGATGCTTCAGTGTCATTCCGGTGTATGGTAACTCTTTCCACTATCACCATAAGAATAAGTCACAATTATAGTGACGAAAGAGCAAAGGAGAAAAACCACTAACAGGAGAGGAATAGAAGTAGCAACATTATCATGAAAGTAGAACGGTAAAGATAGGGCGATGAGGAGTAAACTCCCCCCCACTTGTAATATCAGAATATATATATACAAATGTATATATATATATAATCAAAGACAAACATACGGATGGACTGACTTTGGATGGAATGACTGATTGATATAATAACATGTCGGGGTTGCCGACATATAAAAGCCGAAATGTATATCGGTCAAGCACAAACATTTAGAATACAGGTAAGTATGAAGCCAAATTAAAGACTGGTTTAAACTCAAAAATCATCGATATAAGTAACGTTTAATGGGTGTCAACATAGAGCACAACGCCTTATTTGTGCTACAGTTTTTATGTACGACGCTTTGTAACCCATAACTTATTTTATAAAGAAATCGCATTATTAGTTTTCGTTCTTACTTTATCTCATCTACTTTTGAGTGTTAATGCATCTTACCATGAAATTGTCAGGATGTTAATTATGAACCAATATAAGTGTTTCGGTTTACTATTCCGCAGAAATGTCAATTTTAGAACAGTAAGGTAAAATAGAATGAAGTGACGTATTATGAATACAAAAAAAGAGTTCAATACCTTATTTGTGCTACAGTTATATTTGTACGATGATTTGTAACCCATAATTTTTTTGATAAAACAATGACGATAATAAATTTCGTTTTTACATATGCATTCGTTTTTAAATGATGTAATACATTTATCTTCATTAACTGTTTTCCCTGATCTTTGATAATAATCATCTCCGCCACGTTTCCTGTGTCACGTTGTCAAACATGTTGAATGGTGATGAACCCTTAGTCCATTTTTAAACTATTAATCAAAATGTATTAACATCTAAAATATGTTAAGTTTGAAAGCGATTGTTTTTTACCGTTTTCTATTTTCCACTTAATTTCTGTGTCATGTTCGTTTTTAAATAGTTTTGAGATATCTCAAGAAAACTAAGCTAGGAACCAAGACAGAACTCAGAAATGGTCCTTCAAAAATTAAAGTACCACGCAATTCTTTCAAGAAGAGAAAACTCGAAATTATCTTGACATTTATCGGTCTTAATTAGACAAAAAGGAATTCTACCAATTAGGAGAAAAGATACAAATATGTTTGGCGGTAAATTTGATTACATCACTACGTGGCAACGTGCCAGACTTGAAAGCACGCGCTAAACATCGATTGCCAAAGTGTCACCGTAAAGTTAGTGTTAACTGAAGAAAGATCTATGATCTTTCAGAAACGAACATCAATGGAAATTAGATTAACGAATGTCAGAATTTATTTCCATCAAATTCTTTACACTTGCATATTGGAAAGGCGAGACACTGACTGTTTGTACATTGTATAAGTATATCAACTTATTTTTAACAAATGCTTCTGCGTTATGATCATTATATTAAAAAACTTATTTTGCATACCGAGTTCTAACAATGTAAAGTTCAAACTGATGTACTATTTGATGTGCACTGCTGATTTGAAAGATGACACCTTTAATGCTTTCATGGTGATACATCCGTTAACAAATTACAAAAGTGAGGTTTTAAAAAATATATGAATCATTTTATTTACCAAACTGATCAAGTTTTACCAAACAAATGTGTTAATTAATTATGTTACGATTCAAAACATGCAAAACCATTTTTTATGTTCAATTGCATTATTCTCCAGGTAGGAACTGAATTCAAACGAATCTTACACCATTGCTGGGTTGATAATGTTATATTTCAACCAGATAGTTTTGATTTGGAACAAGGTATGTCAAGTGTATCGCTAGAGTTTGGTTAAAAAATGCACATGCGGCTACACATTTATGAGAAAAAAACCAACTGTAACGAGGACTGATGTTCCTACTTTTATATTATTTTAGCATTCACATTCACAGAAGCCTGCTTCAGAAAAAAGTTGAACACTGCATATTGATACGTTTGTTGAATGTGAAGTTTGTCCTGCCTGCCTGCCTGCCTGCCAACCTGCCTGCTGCCAACCTGCCTGCCTGCCATCCTGCCTCCCTGCTGCCTACCTGCCCGCCCGCCTGCCTGCCTGCTTGCCCTCCAGTTCGTCTGCGTATGATATTTTGTTTAAGTGTGCTTATTTCACTGGGTATATTTTCAAATATTGCTATGGTTAACGTACACTAATGTCAATAAATAAATAGTATGAAAGTAGCTTTAAACCGTTCTATTTGAAACAGAAATGATATACATTTAAATGTTTATTTTCGACAAAGACATATAAAATAAGAATCGGTGAGTAGTATAAACAGTTAATTTCTCTCATAAAACTATTCAAAAAGTAAGTTACTGTGGATGCTGTGGCCCTTTGACATACGCAACAAACAAATAGGTATGCTAATATTCACAACTTACACCAACAGTAGACCAGCACTAAATACTAAAATACTAAATATAGCAGCATTGATCACTAATACTTTTTTCGATAGACCAACATCACATAAAATCTAAACTCTTGCCAAGTATTCAAACACGATGTAACACTTTATTTTTACTATATTAGATGTGTTCGGGATGTGATGAACTGACAATGTTTTATTCATAGGATTCCTTTATACAGACCAAGAAGGATATAAATACCCACGTTTTCAACACATAGAATCAATCTAGCGTTTTATTTATCATGCCAATTCAAAAAGCCTTTCTCTTTAAAAGGAGCCGTTTTGAATAATGTCCCTGACCAGTCAAACCTCAATGTATATATTACATTTCCAATAATTTGCTATGCTTTTGTGTATTCAACGGCTAATTTTGTCTCACTGACATAGTCTGTTATCAATTCATGCAAGTATATATATATTGAAGTCTAGATCTACTAAAACTGAAGATGAAAAGTACACAATAAGAGGCTATATGACCTAACAATTCCAAATTCTGAAGACATGGGGTCCACAGAGCATAGGATATTGACAAACTAACAAAAGCCTCATCAGAAAAGCAGAATTAACTTACAAACTGAAACATGCGAGTAAGAGGGCCTCGTTCATAAACCAAAACCGGACAATGAATCAAAGACTAACTTGTTTGTGATTATTTGTAATGTCAGTCAAG
>JAUMGZ010203031.1:364-12424 GCA_032359645.1 Pododesmus macrochisma | reverse complement strand
AGGGGTAAATTTGACAGTATGTCTTTAAATGACTTCTCCTCTGAAACTACTGGGCAAATTTCAACCAGATGGACGTTGAGGCCCCATGGGCCTCTTGTTTATTCTACTTTTGAAAAAATTCGTTTTGTTGTTTTTCCTGTCTTGTTTGTGGAATACGTCATACTTTAAGATTATGACGTCACTATTCTATCATTCTAGCCCGTGATTTTCGGTAATTGAATGTTAACATTCATTCCCGAATGACGTTTGTTGTAGGCGGCTTTCTTTTCACGTACTTTTGATTATATTTTTTAATTATATTACAAGATCATTTCTGCTGAAGTACGTGAACGCGTTCATGGGTTCCCACTCATTGTACTATCTTTACTGCTTTGCTTTCATAACACTGTTCCTATCCTGTCAATAGCTGTTTTTCTTCTTTAGTCTTTAGTCTTTCGTCATGGTATTAGTGAAGGTTGTGACATATATTTCTTTTTTACTATGCAAAGGGTTGCCATATACCGAATTGAAATTTGTGATGTTTCTTTATTGGTTAATAATTGTATTTTTGTTCTTCTCTCTTTGTGCATTCCATGTTTCTATTCATTTGCCCGTGTCCATGGACTAACTTCTTTTGAATGGCGTCTTGGTTTGTCGTATTTACTGCATTCTCGAGGCATGTCCATAATTCACGTGTTAACAACTAAAATATGTTTCATTTATATAACCATTCATATCATTATATCATTTTACAGCTGGTTGGAACCATTATATCATTCTGCCTATGTGCTAAAGTGCGAAAAACAGACGACGATGATGAAGAGGAGCTTTAACAATGAAATTTCAAAGCAGTACAATTAATAACTGGCTGTCCGTCCATGTAATATTGGCTGATAAACTAATACTAAGAATCATTCAGCTGATAGACAGCTCAAAATGAGATGTTTGTGAAAGAAGATTTCACCAAATTCAAAAGATGTAAGCTAAACAACATTTGCCCAAGATATGAAATGCTAAGTGATTTAACTGACAGTCTTGGTTGACACAGTGACAGGAGCAGTAACAAATTTAAAGTTATTTGTAAAGAAAAGCTTTTATTCATATGAGCAATATCAATAGATTAAAGGACACTGCAAAGTTGATAAAAAAGATGCAAACTAAGTAATGCTTTCTCAGGACTCCGTCATATTTTAGAATACTAAAATAACTTGTGAACAAGCACAAAGCTACTTCAGTGCCTTGTGTATCAACTTATAAACAATAATAAGAGACACCTGTTAATTGTAAAAGAAAAGAACAAGAGCTGTTACTTTACAACTGTACTTAAAATTATAAGACAGTAAAGTGAGGAGAAAAGGATTCTTACTGGATTTACAGAAAACAAGTGGACTTCGTAACACAAAAAAATTGTAGAATTCTCTCTATGGTTGTTAGTAGGAAGGAAACGAAATTTGTGAAACTGTTCCTTAGTCATTAATGTGGTTGTGAGGAAAGTATTTTGCATAGATTGCATTGCAGCTACACTGCTTTAGTTTTGATGAGTGCAAAGAGGATGACACACTAGAATGGTTGGTGACACTTATATAGACAATTTAATAGTTTGTCCAACGTGCTTGTGAACAATGCATTGATAAACAGGCTTCATCTGTGTTTGATTTATTTGCTACAAATCATGCAACAAGATGCTGAGCTTATTATTGTGAACTGAACTAAATTCCAAGAGTGGTAAAATGCCACATTTGAATCATTCCAAGGGAGCAGCAGAACTAGTGCAGTGTTGCTTAAATGATAGATTATGAAAACATTCCATGAATTATATAATTGTGATTCCCATCGTTCAGACAAATGTTCATATCTTCAACTGAGACAACTCATAAAAAGGTACAGATTGCAGGTCAACTGAGTGAAAACTTTTAATTGCAATATTGTCTTTGCAAAGATAATCAAATGACAATTGCAATCTTCAATGTAAATATATGCAGATAGAGGTTATGTATGTGTTTATCTTTTAGTATGGGTTGAATCATAAATGTCATATTCATAATACCATGCTTTATATGAAATTTTAGTACAACACGTTTTGTTTCAGCAATATGTTTGAAAAATAGCTGTCAAAGCTTTAGGTAACAAATAAAGATAAAATTTCTTGAAATATTTTAGCATATTTTATTTTGAACCAGCAATATTTGAATAAATGAAGATCTGTTTAGTATTGGTTAAAATGTGATACACTAAATAACTAAAATACAAATCGAATTTTAAAACAAAACTATGTAAGTGTCTATTCATTTCCAGCATTTCACTTTAAAAGAAGAATTGATCTCATTATTTAGCCTCAGTCTCATTTCTAGATATAATTTGTTTTCTAGTTTCATTTAAAGTACATGAACTAAAGTTATATGTAGAAGGCTGGCTGATAAGTATATTTATTGATAAAATAATGCAATGCCATTTTATATCAACCATGACAATTGATTTCAATATTATGTAAATACAAAAATCATTCACTTTGTATAATGTTATAAGCAATATCAGCAATCGTCACCATTGGAATTTTCTTCATTTTGTTGACAAATATGTAATGCTGGAACTTTATAGCATAATTTTACTATTTTCAAATTACAATGATGGTGTTAATAATTGTTAGATATCTAGACCTACAATGCTTTAGTATGAACAGAATACATTTAGATGTATGATTTTACATACTATCGTGAGATATATACTTAATTATTTCACGAAAATCTGAATATGTATGTAAACCAAATGATAATACAAAAACCTACACACATTGGTTCTCAATCCACAATCAGTACAATTCTTAACCGTGCCATATAAGCATTTACATTTGTAACTAGAATACAGTATTTTTCGTAGCTTAAAATGGAGTGTATATATGAAAAGACAATATTACACTTTTCACCAAGACTTGATTAGATGTGTAAAATAGATTACCTTTAGGTTAACTCATGTTTTTGTATATATTGAATCTACAATGTGTTATGACTGTGTTTAAGTTTACTTTAAGAAAAGATAGAATTAATAATGTCAATATGTGGTTAGTTTGTTTAAAATAGATTTTCTTTATTTTTGTTATTTAAACAGAGAAACAGACAAATGAATATTTATTATTTATAAGATGGCTAAATTTTCTAAAAAATCATTTTCAGATTATACCTATCAATAATAGCAGTTCAGGCAAATGAAAATGCAATTAGTTCAAACATATTTTATTTCTTATATAATTGAAAAATGGATTTGTGCAAAGGTCATAACAAAAATTACCAATGACCTCTACAAATTTAATGCAATATGCATGATCTCCAACCAACCCAACGATAATCAAGAAAGGCGACGTCTTCAAAGTTGAAAATTGTGGTGGTCTCAAAGAATTAAAAATCATTAATGTCAAATATCTGAATATGAATATCATAATTGTACAAAATCATTCTTGCAAATATCATTAGAATAATGAATATTAAACTTACAAATTCATCACGTCTTAGCATGGAAAATTACTGAACATTCAGTTGTTTTTCATTGTTAAAATGTTGGAAATGTGACTGTACTTCACATTTGTAATAACATGTTATTCTTCGTCTTGTCACATGACATCTATATATACCAAGTATGAAGACAAATTGTATATAATGATAATGTGTATAAGATTACAAAAGTGTAAGCAAGTCAACTCTAGGGACATATGCAAAGGATGAAATTGTGTAAACGAGAGTATGTCTGATGAAAGGTGTAATTGTAGGTGTTGTCTACATGTAGTTTACTGAGATGTTGTGAGGCTTTGTGAAATATTATGAGACTATGTGCACATAGGAACTTCAATAGTATGAGAGGACTTGTGGTTTAATTACCAGCCAGGTCAATTGATTGTATGTACGGAGGTGTGCTACATGAATAAAAAGATTTGTAATGCTTAAATCGTACAGTACACTATACATGTATATGAAAAAATGATAAGTGTTCAAGCAGACCCTGTTGTTTAATTCCAGGTAACATTGATCGTCCATACACAGTCTCTGATTACGTAGATGGTTGGTGAATATGCTGTACGCGCATTTGAACACCAGCTGGTTATAGACATTTTATCATGTAGAAAGTTTTACTTGTTTCATTGATTTGTGAGAAAATGGTACTTGCGATTTGTTAACTAGTCACTGTTGTTGTTTAATTCCTCTTGTGGTTCTGTTATGAAATAGGTATTACCTATGTAGGACAATTTCTATGCTATATTTGTCTACTCCCAGAATTTATGTTAATTAATTATATTTTTATTGTTAATTATGTGATCAAACGTTTTATACTACTGTTATAGTTGGAATTGAGATAATTATGTTAAAAGAAAATAATATTTTACCAGTCTCAATTTTTTATTAAGAGCTTTGCTATTTATGTTGCCTTTTGTTGATTTATTTAGAACAAGATTTTACTTGATCTTCTTATCCTGTCATTTTATTAGGTTGTAAAACTTTACCTGATCACACAAGTGGTGTGATGAAACCAAATTTACAGAGTCCAACACACTCCTGGAGGTTTACTGCTTTGTATAAAACACACTCCTATAGGTTTACTGCTTTGTATAAATCAAACTCCTATATGTTTACTGCTTTGTATAAAACACACTCCTATAGGTTTACTGCTTTGTATAAATCAAACTACTATAGGTTTACTGCTTTGTATAAAACACACTCCTATAGGTTTACTGCTTTGTATCAAACACACTCCTATAGGTTTACTGCTTTGTATCAAACACACTCCTATAGATGTACTGCTTTGTATAAAACAATAACCTGTTAGGTCAATTAGATTCTATAATATTCGTAAGTTGCAATATTCCAGTCATAAATTTTGATGTGCATTTTGATTTTATCTAATGACAAATCTCTGAAGAGAAATTGTTACTAATTAGTAAGATAAAACAAAAACGAATGGCTGTGAATCATCATCAATCACAACTATTCATATCAGGTGGGAAATAATTAACACTGTGCAATATCTAAATATCCAACATTAAAATTACAATTAAACTGCTTGTACTTTTCAGACAATAGATAATTTTTGAAAACATTATTTTTGCTGAGTACGTTTTTTTGCTGATTATATTCTTTATCTAAGTGTTGAAAGGAGAACCATATTATTAATTTTTGTTAAGTTCATTAATTTTATCATATATTCTTAACAAAGGAGGAAACAGTGTGTTGAATCCCTCTTGGCTGTGCTGTTAATTGTGTGTAAGTTTACTTGTGACTAGAATGAATTTACTAAGTTTAATAATGGAAATATTATTGTGTTGAAATGTGCTTTGAATTTGATTAAAGATATTTTTCTTTTCAACTACCGTTTTAGCAAATTAAACATCAATTTGAAACAAACTTGAAGTGCAAAGTTAAATAACACTATCAAACAATAAAAACGTTATTGAAAAGATTTAAACTCAAAACGTTTGAAAATGATTAAAAAAACTGTTTCAAAAGGGTTTTATACAGAGCATTGTAAATATAATTTAGTTTAGTTTAAACAATATTTTATTTACAAATCATATCCATAAGGTAAAGTTAATAAAATTGTTTAATACCATTTTTTAACAAAAGGGATTCAGAAACAAGCATTAATGCTTATATTAATCCGTCTCCCCAGAATGCAAGTAACAGTCAATATAATTTGTCTGCTATATGTGACAACTTTAAAACGTGTCACAGAAACTTAATAAATAAATAAATAAATCAGTAAATACAAATATTCTTATTCATGTAACTTGATATATTTAGTCAAATGAGTTCTTATCTATCAATTTGATGTGTGGTTATTTAGACATAGAAGTGTGAGAATGAAAGGATTTATATCATCTCTCATAATTCAAGCAATGTAAAATAAACTTTGTTTTGCTGAAAATTGTATCCATTGATTATGTTTCATTAAATTTCAGCAAACATTTCCAATTTAAATAAAAACTATTTTCATATTGATTGTGGTGTTCAGCTTTATCTTATGTAGAAACAGGATTACTATTGGTATTGTTGTATACAATTGTTTTTATTATTTTTTGTGGTCTTCTTAAACATTTTTAGCAAGGTCAGCAGATATGAAGAAATTTTAAGAATCTTGCAACATGGCAGAAGAACGGTCTTTTCTTCATTGTTATTGAGATTTATTGTCTAAAACGACAAAATAAATTGGATAGAAAATGTAACGCTCATAACAGGACCCAAAGGCTGGTAACAAAATAGCAAAATAGAAGACTGTAAGGTTATAAGACAAAACAACAAAAACAGTAGGCCAAAAGGCTGGTAACAAAACAACAAAACAGAATGTCAAAAGGCTGTAAGACAAAACAAAAAAAACTGAAGGCCAAACAGCTGGTAACAAAACAACAAAAATAGAAGGCCCAAAGGCTGTAACACAAAACAACAAAATAGAGGGCTGAAAGGTTATAAGACACAATAACAAAAACAGAAGGCCCAAAGGCTATAAGACACAGCAGAACAAAAAGTCAACAGAATATGTAAAAGTAGAAAGGTAAACAAGGGAAAAGGTTTCGGTTGCAAACCATCACCAGTCTGCCAGAAAAACGAGGAAAACCGTAGTGACAAGACCGGAAGAGAAACTACGACACACACGGTGTAAGGCGTCAGCTGAAACACACGACGTAAACAAAACAATGACCGTGTTTCAGACACTTCAACAAAAGTGCTTAAACTCTCCACCAAAAACACTTGCATAGAAAATAATGTATGTGGCATACACTCATTACTCGGATATGATTGAGTTGTAGATACAATCACTATAAAAACTCTTGAATAAGAATAGTATGGATATAAAATGACACCTTTAGGAGGTAGCAATGTAAATGGATTGATGAAGTTCTTCATAGTGAATGAAAGTGAACGTGGGCAACCGATCCCAAAACAAGTCATAGTTTTGATGGAACCTTAATGATATATAAATGGTAAGAATTTCCAACACATTCCCCTGAGTATAAACAACTATTTAGAACCATGCATTCTTCGTCAGCAGTTCTAGATAAATGATGATTGAATCATCCAAGGACGCCTGGTCAAATTATTGTATCATTCAATTATTAAAAGCCTCTAGTACAAATTGACAAACACTATTTGAAATTTAAGTTATCATAAACGATGTGTTTTTAGCTCATGTAAGTACTATTGTGTTGTTGTATGTAACTGTTTCTGTTATGCCAAACAAGAATACAGTGAAATGTTTAAGAAAAACAATGCATTCTATCTCTTTGTACACGGTCTTGTTATTTGACTGAACGTGTTATATAAAAGGAACACCACTGTATCAAAGTGCTTAAATCACAACTTAACGACTCCACCAAAGTAGCACTTCACTTTTAACTGGTCGAAGTTCACTTGTTCAGCGTTCTCTTTATACATGGAATAGTAATGTCCCGTGTCAAGAATTCATCAGCAATTAACAACAAAATAAATGACATCACCCAACAACCAAACTTGTTTGATTAAATCAAAACAAAAATAGACATAGGATATGATTATGTGAGCCACGAGTACACATGATACACGAGATTACGTCTAAAGTTTTGCCTTTTGTGATTATCGTTGTTATATTTCACTGAATCTTAACATATACAATGTAACAAGACATAGGGATGTCTGCGATAGTGAGGACTGATTCAACTACAGGGTAATTGCAATCTCGTGTATGTATCGTGTCACGGTCATATATCCATTGATTATTCATTATACTGACACCAAGTTTACTGCCCGTGTGCTACCGCTTACATGTCACAAGATACACAAAAAAATATCATTACATGTATCTCAACATTCACAACTTCAGTTCACCTTTGGTTTACGTAGGTTCAAAAGTACGATCTCCAGTGGCGATTTAATCGTGATTACACAACACAGTGGAAAGTTAACAAGTACTGAAAAAGGAAAAGAGAAATTGCTCTGACATTATCAAATGGATCGTCAAAAGTGTCATTTATTTATGCATTTCTTAAAAGTTCAGTAAAATAACTAGAAATATGATTGTTTAAAAACACACTGATTAGATGATCAGCTGTAGCTAATATCTTCATACCGAGATTTATACAACTTGCCATTTTAGAACGCATACTAACTGTTTCATCTAACAGATAAAATATCATATCGACTATAACTCAATATAGGGAGCAATAAAGTGTTCTTCTGAATGAAAACTCAGGATACCATTCATCAAAACAAACGAAACCCTATAATTAGCCCGAGATGATGACGAATGCGTGTTTTAGAATTGTGTGAGGTAAAAGATGTAGAATCAGCGCCCGTCCCACGCTTTTGATCGATCCCCTCCTAAATTACGGGACCGTGTGATCTATTGGTACCGAGGGATGTATTTCACGTAAATTCGTTTGTTTTAAGAAAACGCGATCCGGTTTTTAGATCTCCTTTCGTACCATGCGTGCAATAACATGACAATATTGTTAACCATGAGGATAATTTAGTGGGGAATTGTTATTGAGTTGACGTAGGAATACAGGGACTCCGATAAGAATTGACGAAATGATTGTATTTTGAAATATTATTAATTTCAACAGAATTAGATTTTTTTTGCAGAATTTTATGTGACAAATAAAAAATTTATAATGTAATTTTCACTTTAAATTAACCCATTTTTCGGATCAAATTTAAGAGATGTAGACTACAAAGTATATACATGTATTGCGGGTTTTTTTTGGGGGGTTTTTGTAACTGTATTATATCTATTTCGTAAATATTAATCAGATTATTCTCGAGTAAGAAGTCACTTTTAAAATTAACACGTTTCAAAACAGAAAAGCAACAAAAGATAGAAAACTAAAATACAAATTAAGAAACAGGTATTAGAAATTATATCACAGAATAACAAAAGAACGTGATACAATTTATAAATCAATATCTAATTATTCATGGACCATTAAACAAAACTATTTTTCTCTGTCATTTTTTCAAGCTAAGCTTTATTCATGTTATCAATTGATAAAAAGCAGTTCTTACTATCTAACAGTGCCAATGGCATTGGGTGCCTTGGAGAATTGAACTCGCTAGACAAATCAGTAGGAAGCAAGAATCCCTCCTGAGAAATTTAATCAACAAAACAACATTAAATGGCCGTCAAGTATCTAGTATTTTTATGCTGTATTGATTCGACAAAAACATAAAGGCCGTAGCTTAGTAAAGTCTTCAAGCTTCAGAACGAAGACTTTTGATCGCCCAAGTATTGTTCTTTTATCGGTGTGTTCCGGAAAATAATGATCCGACAGGTTCCAAAGTCTCCCATCTTACAGAAAGATTATTGATTTTTCATAGCGGTTAAAGCACTTTGAAACCATGAAAATGTTTGTACTGACAGATCCCGTATACGGTTTTATTATTAGTTCCATCACAAACAAGAAAACATCATCTAAATGTTCAATCGGTAGACGAGACGCGCCATGAAACCATTTATAGATAATTGACATTGTAGATTTTTCATAGTTTTTCATCGTCTAATGTGTATGAACTTTTCTTAAAATAAACTGTTTCTGTAAATTAAAAAACAACATGACTTGCTCTATGGTTAATTTGAACATTTATTGTGTGTTTGTGTACCAGTATATTTGCTTCCTATATTCTTACTTTATTACCAGCATGTACATTTCAAGTTTAAGAGAGAAGTGATCGGTTAAATGTTCTGATTTAGGGTGGACTGTATACACATTCCACCTTGGACGTGCATTGATAACCAAAGTGTATAATGCCGAGATGTACGAACGCTGTTGTCATGAACGCTTCTTGAACGCTTCTTCGCTGTTGGTGTTTTGTTTCATAAATTCAATTTAAAGGTGAATTGGCACAGTGTTAGTTTTGTTATAATCTAATAATGCACCCAATATAAAAAAGTGTAGATCGATGTTCTTTAAATATTAGTTACCTATGGAAAGTAAAAGGAAGTTATGACTCTTGCTTTTTTTTACAGCTGCAACACAAATTATATTTCTTTATATGCCAAAAGACAACAAAACAGGAGGCCCCATTACGACTCGAAGACAACAGAGAAAATTGTAAGTTGTGAAATATTAACTCCGAATTGAATCACTGACAAAGGTCATGTAAAAAGTAAAAGATTTACTTTTATAGAAAAATGATACATGAGTAGCATCCAACGCTGTTTTGCATGTTTGCCGAAGACAAATATGTCTTCAAATAAGGCATGTTTGCACATACATAATCAAAACTATGGTCCAGTTGAGTCCCTCCACTTGCACGAACGAGTTCGTCCGCTTAAACTTTCAAAACGCAGGTGCTGTTTTGTATTCATTACAGACCTTCTACTGAAATTGAAAACACCTGAATGCCATAACAAGTTCCCGTATCATACAAATGTTTGATACGGTATTCTAAATTAACTTGTCCTGTTTGAAGTGTATTTGTGGCTTCAATGTCTGTCAAATTGTTTGTTTGTATTCTGTTTGGTGAAATATTTCCGACCACCTAACATTTGTTTGGTTACATTTTTATATTTCAATTGATAATAATGAGCATTTTTGTTGATATTACGCTCATACGCATATCCTTTAAGAAAAAAGGTCACATAGTGACGAACACTTCTAGAAAAGACACCATATAGGGGCGCATAATTCTAAAAAAAAATATAATGTAGAGGCGAACGATTCTAGCATAAATTGCATATAGCGGTGTACAATTCTAGAAGAGACGTCATATAGCGGTGCACTATTGTAAAAAGACGCCATAGAAGGGAGCACAATGCTAGAAAAAAAAAACCATATAGCTGTACACAATTCTATTTAAAATGTCATCAAGAGAACCACACTTCTGCCAAAAGATATTACAAAGCAGCGCACAATTTTAGAAAATATGTCATATAGCGATGCACAATTCTAGAAAAGATGTCATATAGCGGTACACACGTGTATATACAAAAGACGCCACATAACTAAGCACATTGCAAGAGGAGCACAATTCTAAAAAAGGCGCCATATAGCGGAGCACAATTCTAACAAAAAAGATAGCGCACACTTTCATGTATCTTTGAAATAAGACACTACAATCACATAGTTACAAAAATAGTACATATTCAAATTATCATTTAAAAGTTTTAAACTAAAAATCGAAAGAGTTTTTTCAGCCTTGCATCAATAATCTATATATTTATAGTGAGGCAATTTCGAAGACCTATACTGCAATTTTAATAGACAATACACTATTTAGCTGTAGCGAGCACGCAGTTTGTGGTTGAATGTCGATATAAAGCGATGAAATAAAGGGAACATTAATTGATTTAGATAATTTCTTCACATAATAAATGACTCATTTGGGACTAGTCATTAGTTTGTATTTAGGATACGTTAGCCGGCCAGATTTCTTCTGAATTCAGTAGAATGGGTCCCTAGAGGTAGCTCAACTTGATGTCGTATACTGTTAAGAGAAAGTATGAGGAACTTATATGAGAAATAACTAAGGCAATTCTAATGTGCAATGTTACTGAATATTGTAGAGATAATATAAGTTATATCTTGTTGCTAAATCCTCAATATAATTAAGTAAGAATCTTATTACTTTACATAGCACATTATAAATATTCTATTATAAACCTACCAATATTTAAGCTAAAACATCTTGTTTATTTAAACCTAACAAGTTAGACATTGTTTATATATGTAAGGGAATATTATGTTTATTGTAATTAGAACAATCCTTATTGGGTTTCTATTTCACAATTGTATATTATGTACTTATAGTCTATGTGATACTCTGATGAATTTTCACCAAATGAATATTGTTTAAACCAAAGTTATTGAATAGAGATTTTACCTACAGCTCGGGGTCGTCATTGTGCATATTACTGGGTTTTGATTGACTAGTTTGTATCACTCATGAGATACATAAAAATAAAACAAACTTTGCACTGTACCACATTGCCATTGCTGTAAATAATAGTGTTGGAATTATAGAAGTGATCAGACTCTTCCAAAACAAGCGTGTGCTATGTTCTTATCATTGTGTAATTGCCACGACAGGGACATGTGATCGCAGAAAATGTACTCATTTCAACACTTCT
>JAUMGZ010203020.1:0-12424 GCA_032359645.1 Pododesmus macrochisma | reverse complement strand
TATGTTTTGTATCTTGTATTGTTATGTGCTGTTATTATGTAATGAAAATGAAATAAAAAATTAAAACATAAAAAAAAAAAAAAAAGTAGTATCTTGAGAGCAAAAAGAACAAAGTCTGTTTTAGAAATCAACCTGGGGCCAAAAGTATTCAAATGCCAAATATTTTCTAATGAGCCTTTTTCAACCAGATGAATGTTAAGGCCCAACAGGCCTCTCGTTTTCGTTGGATTCAAGGCAAACTTGGTGTTTTGGCTCTTATTACTCTGGAGCCAAACATGGGGCACTCCTAGAGAACACATTTGAAAATAGAAAGTATTGGTTTATAATTTCAAAAATCTGATTGTCACAGCTTTGACATTTCATATGTACCATCTGTTTGAAATGTGGCATCAGATGTGTTAAAATGTTGACCCTTTGGCCATCTATAGTGTATGTCAAGTTGAACTTGATAATAACTAGACCTGTCTTCTTTTGAATTATATACATGTATTAAAAGTGACCTAGACCTTTGATCTAGAGACCTCATTCCCAATCCCATGCAAGAAGTCCACCTTGGATCTTCTGTCAAAATGGTCAAAATAGGTTTTGTAGTTTCAAAATCTTCTTGTGAACAGAAAGGGACGTAACTTTGATGCTTTATATTAAGCATATTATGGACACTTTGTTCAAATCGTGAACCAATTGGACTATTAGGACAATCCAACAGATGAAAGTGAGATAGTAACTAAGCTCTTTCATATCAGATGTAAACTAAGTTGGACTACAGGGATATTTTAATTGTCACATATAGCTTCATAACCATTTAGCATTAAAACCTTTGAAACTAGATGGACAATAACACTAAATGGAACTCTTATTAAATTATATGGACATAATCTTTAAATTGACACCAATAATTTATAAATCAAGTGCACATGACCCGAAAAATTATTGAATTGACTTTAGAGAGAAGTAAAAACATAAATTCATTGGTTGGCAGATGTCCACTTTACATGTACATTAGTTTTTAACTTATCATATCTTTGGATTCAACTGTAAGAAAACAAACACTTGTGTATTACTTTGGTAGGATTTCTTTTATTCTAAGACATTATTCAATATGGCATGGAGAAGCTTTTACACAGTGCAAAATCAGATCAAATATGCCATGTAAAACAAGTAAACAACAAATACGTCTTTATTCTCAACTGTCAAATATTCCAATGAAGTATACATAATATATATATCAATAACTAATTAATAATTAGTATTAACCATAATTAATAAAAACTATTAATTACCATCATATACATTTATATCAAATATTATTATTATTAATATAATATTCCAACCAAACTGAGTTAACAACACGGTCAATGAAAATAAAACTTTCTTAAAATACATTCACAATGATATACACTTCCTAATTTGAATGACTTTGGTTACCTCCCCTTGTCCATACACATAAAATGATATAGATTTGTTCATTTCAAGTTGAGTTTTCTGATATTTCCCTCTTATGAATACAGGTAAAGTAAAGAAGCTGATATTATCATGCAAACAAAACTAACAGTCAAGAAGCGTTAATTGAAAATATCAACAACAAAAAAGAGTTGTACAGATGATTTGATCACTGTATGTCAATGTTTCAGACACTGTAAACCATCAACCTCATTAAATGGTACTACTGTAGAATGTAGTTAGGGTTCTGCAAGGTTATTTAAGGTGGAAATTTCTCTACTGTATTAACAAGAGGCCAATTGGGCATGTGCCCTTAATGTCCATTTCGTTGTACCAGGACTATAATTTCATTTGGTACTTCATAAGTTATTATTAGTTTTGTCAAATTTCCCCTCTTTTGCGTCTAGTGCTCTGTCGGCCATTATTTGAACAAATCTAAATCTGCTTCCCCTAAAAATGTTTCCTACTAAATGTGGTTGAGATCGGTCTGTTTTGGAGAAGAAGTTAAAACTTAATATATTTGCTTTAGTGTTTAACCCCAAATGTGTAACCAAATGTTAATCCCAGGGTCAAGCCTTGCGAAAACCCTATGTTTCTACATGCGTAAGCATAAAACTCAAGGTCTTCTAGTATATTTGATTTTTGAAATTTTTTGGCACACCCTTGAAGCTAAAATTTGAGTCTCCTTCCTAAAGGGATGCTTCCTACCAAGTTTGGTCAAAATTGAGCCAATGGTTTTGAAGTATTAAAAATTAATGACAGATGGGATTCGGTCCAGCTTGGATCATTGGTCTAGAAAGACTAAAAACCGGGATTCAATCTTAATATTGAAGAAATACAAAAACAAAATATTCCTGGTAATGTTTCATAGAAACAAAGAGAGAAATGTAGGGAGACAAGAATGGCGGGGATGAAATGTGCGTAAAAATAACATAATATGTGATGTGTTAGAAAAACAAGTGAAAATTCAACAACACATGAATACTATGGAAAACATAGCCACCTTGTTATCTTAATAGACTTGTGGTAAGAAAGTTAAAATGTATAACATGAGCATGCAACCACTAGTTGAACAGTTTCATAATTAATGTGTTACCTTAATAAATACATAATATTGAAAATCCCTTTGGCAAATCATAGCAATACTGAAAAAAGATCATGCACACATTCTAAATGTAATGTCTACTTTTTGACCACTAACAGTATTTTAGTTAAGAAGAACAGCAGTAAATGTTAGTCTATATATGTTTTACTTAGTACCTAAAACCTAAAACAGAACACATCAATAAAATTATGATTGTCAAGTTGAGAAATATTATGCTACTTTGAGAACATTCACAGGAATAACAAAATAATGATGAAGTAACACCAATCAACCTGTTCAAAATACAATCACATAATAAAATGGGTGAAAAAACATATACAGGAGAGACTTAAGGTCGAGCCAACAAAGGCAAAACCTCAAATAGCTTGAAAAAACTAAATATTAATAAACATTTTCCAAAAGTTTTGTTCTGTTCATACCGATATTTTATCACTTAAATTACATTAACTTTATTCCATACATTGTATTTGGATTTTACAACTGGGATGAAAGTAGAAAACCTTAAATCCTTCCATTCTAGTATCCAAATTTGTATTTTCTTTGAGGTAAGTATAATCTCAAATACTATCATACTTTTGATCAGTAAATTCCAGAGTTACATTGTAAAATTTTAAAAGTTGTAAGGGATTCAGTTATTTTTCAAGTTCAAATTTCTCCTTCAAAACATCACCTTGACAATTAATGTATTGGTTAGAAATAGCAAGGAGGGGTTCTGATTACAGATCCACTTCAAAGTCTTAATAAGAAATAACAAAATTGCACATATCTTCTCTGGCCATTTAAAATTGCTTTGTTTAATGATGCACATGTGTTAATGTACAAATATTTTGATTTGCGTATAATGTCGAATATTTAGGCAAGACTCTAACAATTCATGAAAACTAACATATTTCAGAATTATTTAAATTGCTTTAATTAATTTCCCCCTAAATCTTCACGTCACATTTTTTGATCTGAGGAATTTAACTACCTATATTTGACATCTTAGGATTAGAAATGTGACCATTAAATATGCACATGATACCTCATCATAGGAATGTTAACTGCACAGAGTTGCACAGCTCTGGCAATAATCTAGAACAATGCAATATCAATATGCAAATCTTTACATGGTGCTGCTTAAGTAACTTACGACTAGATAATTTTAAAACATATTTCTCAGAAAGTGATATTTTCATCCTTTTCATCATTATGAATAATATAAGTGTTAAGCAGAATATGATTTTTGTACACTGGAACACTATATATTGACTGTCATGACTCGAGGGGCTGCTATGTTTACTGAACTAGAAAAAATACATAATATAAATAGTTTTACCAATAAAATTCTCAATAAATATCAACAGCACTTTTTAAATAGAAAAGATAAATCAGATAATGTAACATCACCCACAGTAACGTACTATAACCTAGTTTCTCATGTAAATACATTGGTTGTATAAGTTGTGAGATAATAACTACATTGTAGACTACCTGCAGTCATTTTCATTGCTTTATACATAAAGTATCACTAATAACCTCCTAGTCAAAACAAGCCAACAATAACTGCTACATATCACTTTTTATACAGCACTGGAGATAAGAGATTTAAATATATATTATAAATAGCCAATCATAACATGCATGACACTTTATCAATAGCCAATCAAAATACATGACACAAAAAACTTGCTGACCTCGGTATAAATACACCTATCCTTTTCTGTAGTTATAACACACAAACACACATGAATGCTTAACATTTACACCACTTTTACGCAGTAACGCTCATCTCAAACTTTCAATGCTTTTTTACACAACTTATTAAATTGTTCAAATGTGCCAATGGCGATGAAAATGATAATGATGAAGATGGCTATGTAGATGCTGCAAGTCAATATTACACAGGTGATAAAAATGAGGCTGTACTTGGCTTACGTTTATCAATACCAGTAACAAGAAACTCTAAAAATGACCAGTAAGTTTCTAAGTAACAGACGTAGTTTATTACAATCAGATAACTTCACATTTACAAAGTAAGTGAAATATTACCCAGTTAATATGCAGTCAGGACTCGTTAATTGCTCCTAAAACACCAATCAACTGTGCTCCATATGTTCTACTGTACACAATCAACTGTGCTCCAGTATGTTCTACTGTACACAATCAAATGTGCTCCATAAGTTCTACTGTACACACAATCTTTAAGATTAGACTTCTATAGCATTGATGATGAACAATAAAAGCTGTATATTTTGAACAGTGTGACTATATGTATGGTTCAAGACGTAGGATCAAATATTAATTCTACGTTGTGATGTCTCATGCTTTGTTCTTATTTACCAGTAATCAAGTAGATTACTAATATCTGTTACATACTGAAATATTCAAGACTGCATTTTTTAAGAAGACTACAGAATCGAACAAACAACACACATAAGGGTATTTTTTAGGTTGTTTTTTTTTTAAATCTAAATATTGTGCCTCAAAGATAGAATACATGCAGTCCAAACTTGCAAATACATGTATGCAATACATAGTTATCAAAAGTTATCTCCCCTGCTAAAGTTTAAGGACACATGTATATGATAATCTGAGTCGATCATCTCCCCTGATTCAATCTCTAGGGGTTAAATGATGTACAGTAGTCTGAGTCGGTCATTTTAATATAAGAACTTATCAGTACCATGTTTTTACCAACTCTGCCATGTATCCTCCCTATCAAGAGGAATCTTTCCCTCTTTGGGACCTCAATTTAAGTATGTAACCATGTACATCAAATATGCCACATGTATCTTTAATAAGCTTTAATAAACATCCAGATGGATGTCTTATTGTACTATTCCTATATAGAAACAGAATTGTTAATTTATAAAACTGATAATCTTTAATATTTGATAGACTGGAAAGAGTAATCAGATTAAATGTGACTTGGCACCATGACACTTCAGATCTGTGTACATTTATTGTATTGTAACAAAACCCTGAATATGCTTAACAAACAATAACAATAGTCCAGCAAACACTTGTATGCCCCTGGTATCTCTTGTTTTTAAAGTTCAATGTTAACAAGACAATGAATGTCAAAGATTCATTCCTCCCTCCACAGTAAACATATCACATTCACTCAGGTTTCATCTTACAAACTCATATTCCAGTAATAAATTTAACTTACAAGCAATGTTTTACATGCATAAAATCATTCAAATATTACAGTGCATACAAAGCTTTCAAAGTATTACACATGTACACTAAACAACACATACCTATTTACAACATTACTATATATACATATTTATTTTCATTGAAATTGCAAATGAAAACTATGTTGACACGATACAAGTCCAGTTAGATAATGGACTGTTGATAGGTCCAATGTTAAAATAGACAACACACATATCACTAGTAAAAACCGTTATAATGTCTGGATTATTTAATCACCATTCTCCTGGATGAATACAACATCTTCCATGCTACTGTTAAAGGCTTCACATGATGCACACACAAGACACAATATCTATATAGAATCATTACCTATGTATTAGTACTTTTTAAGCAGTGATGGATTTTTGATCATGACAGTGAATTTATATTTTAATCACTAAAAAAAAATCTTACTATAGAACACATTTCACATAAAGTTTGTAAAGTCCTGTGCCATTTATGTTTTTAAAACCTATCATCAACCTTTCTACAAACAGAAATGATTTCATCACCCACCACTTAGTGATTGATGTTTAATATATGTTTCAAAGGAGTATATGAATGTCATGGTAACCATCTCCATGGTGAAGTATTTTTTTGTAGCACTTATAAATATAATAACAGGTGGGATCTTTAGAACATGTTAGGCTATGGTGTATCATTATGGTGGACTTACAAGTTAGCTGACTTTTGTAATAATTCTAAATTTCAGGGCAAAATGGTACTCAATGGAGAAAAACTTATTTGTTTTAATTACATTAATTCATGACTTTCCTAGATACAGGTACAGGCACTGCTCAAAACCTGTATATTTACTTATACCAATCAGTGTATCCCCACACTGACTAGAAGGAGAAATGACAGCACCTTATTCTATAAACCCAACTGCAATGTTAACTGTGTTTAGAGAGCTGACATGTACAACAAAGAAATGACACATCACACATGTTAGACATCAATATTACACTGAAGAAAGTATTAGATAAATGGATGAGAATTATTAATACTGATATGCTACACATTTCACTACAGAAACCAAGTGGCAGGAAACAGACCTCCTACAGTTCTAATGGCTCACAAGGTCAATAAAAAAGTGTTAAAATAGAAATATATTAACAGTCTACTACCAGCAGTTATAAATCATACTTCAGCATTCTTATTAAAAATAACAAATTTATAACGTTAATTCATACATCTGAATATTTATCACTATTTACTGTCCTCATTATCCAATGTAGTAAACACACGACATGTTTAAGTCCCGTAACACTGTGCTGCATCTAACTGTGTGTCAGACCCAAGAATGACAAAGATTAAGTAGAATAGAGAGTCCTCAAATACAGTTACCTTTCATCACGACACATAAGATACACAGCATCACAAAATCACAAATCGTCTATAAAGAAATTGTACACTTTGCAAGCCTGCTGATGCTACAAGTCACATGAAATGTCATTTGTATCATATCAACTAAGAGAATTATTGTTGATTAAAATTTAAGATATTATGAAACTGGGTAATGAATTAAATATTCTTCATATTTTACGCAAAAATTCAAAATGATGTGAGGACGTCACGACGTACGACGCCAATTTCAGATGAGCATTTACAGTTGTGTGAAGAGAACACCACCACGGCAGGGCATCTCATATATATCAGTCAAGTCAACCCATCACTCAAAACTCTACAACCTGTAACTTCTGTAACTATACAAAAAAGAACTTGTCCAATCAGATGCCCAGATAGGGATAATTGAGTTTTATTCATTGTCACTGAACACTACTTCGCCAGTATATACCTGGTCTGTATTAATATAGCACTATCAATTCACCTTCCTTTAACTCATCGGCACAGATTACTATGTATTAAAAAAAGAGGCCTCAACAAATACATAACTTACAATTCATTTTTCTAAAACCTTCACTCAAGAAAAAGTCCTCAGTACATTTGTTTACAATATCTGTTGACCTGGGCATCGGAGTGGGCAGTTGTATATTAAACCAACAAACATTTGGGATGATCATCTTAACTGGCAAAATTCAACAATAATATACACTTAATTAGTATCCTAAGCAAATGACAAATATTCAAATTTGAAGAGAAACTGGATCTCTTACTAGTATATAACAACAAATGTAGGATAGAACTACTAGTACATACCATCATAGACAGTGCCAAAAACATTCTATCAGATATACAGCTAACTGTGAACAAGAGTAACATGGGAGATGCTACCTCTCGACGGACAACACGTTTTAACAAAATAAAATCACACCTTGAATGGTGCCGTAAAATCTACCAGATAATATTTACAATTGAAGAAGAGAGCACCATAATGGATGGTGTATCTTCGACGGATAAAAATGACAAAATATGAATGTCACCAGATGAGATGGTAAGATAAATTCATTAAGTTCACTGAAACGATTTTGTTAAAAACAGATCAACACAATAACCTTCAGTAACTGCAATTTCTGAAAATTGGTATAAAATCTTACAGTAAAATTAACAATGTATTGACGGTCATTCTGATAGTAGCATAGCAAGACTCTCATACAATTCACTGTTTATATACATTCACTGTTTAAGCATTACATTCCAAGTGCACGTACCAGTCGCTTGTGTATTAATCAGGGATGAAGCCTTGTAAATTTTGTATGATAAACAATGCAAATTTCCCAAAGAAAAATTTCATTTGACAGTAATACTTTCAAATTAAGCCGAAATATTTCAAAATAAGTACAAAAGACATGTATGGCACACAATCTGACACCAACAATTGACTTTTTACTAGAATTATGTATGAGTTATTTATGAGAGTATAAGACTGGTTTACGAAGTCAGAGTGTTAACACACCTACTGCATGTAGGAAAAGAAATCTTATCATAAGGTCCTTATGTTCGCTGGTTCAAAATTTGAATTTTAATCAATATAGCAGTATCAATTATTCTTGAATATTATAATTATAAAAAAGATATATTTATTATATTGCATTTTAGCTGGTTGTACTGTACCGACGAAGCCTATTTCTACTACTTATTGCAACAACAGGCAAATATAGCCCAACTATATGCAAAACCAGGTTTAAACTGACAACTTTCTGTACATTTTAGCCAAAGAAAATGTTAGGCATTCATGATCATAACATGTTGAATGAACCATAAATGCTGTGTTAACTCTTGCTAATTGTATGGAATGATATATCATTTGATGTTCTAAATGACCACTGACACTTTGTAAACATGTAGGCCTTATCACATTTCATTTAATTCAAAATCTTTCTATTGCAAAGACTTAATTAGCCTAAATGTGCTCAACTGATAACATGTTTGCTGATATTGAACTTTTATCAAAATCAATGACCCTGGGAGGAAATTTTAGTGAAATATCATCAACTAAATTTTACTATATTATGCTATTTATGAACTTTAACAATATTCATTTAAAACGAAATCAAAGAAAACAGTTTTAAATGTATTTGTTTATTTTGGCATAAGCCTATGTGTGAATTCCAACCCTTGGCATGTAAGCCTCATTAACCCAGGGGCAAAATTTATAAAGAATACTACAGAGGGATGCTATATATGAAATATACCCTTTTCTGGTATGTTTGACAATGTTAAGATTTTTGAAAACTTGGTCAATGCTCCATGGGGCCCTAGCCCTACAATTGATACTATTGTGAACCCATATGCCCTGCTAATCATAGTATTCTTTTAGACAAGAAGGTGAAAATATATGTTTACATACTGAAAATGAACAGTAAGCGTTGACTATATATAGCTCGCCATGAGCTAAAAAAATGTTGAACATCTTCATATAAATTCATCTTAACAGTTGATGCTACCTTATGCAGACACTGTCGAAAATGTGGTAACTAAGAAGTATAGCTATAAAAAAGACTTATCGGGATAGAAGTATTTAATGTCTAACAAACACATCATAGCTGTCACATCAGTCTTCTTGCACATGGTTTGTAAAAACAAATTGACAGGAAAACAGATGAAAAACTGAACTAAAAAATATTATTATTGAGATTCAGATAATGGAGACTACTATGGTTGTTCATCAGCAACACCTGCGTATTTTAATGTATGACATGTTGCACAGTAAAGACATGGTAACTAGGTATTTGTATGGAACACTGTGGCACAGAGTCACAGCTCACTTATTTTTCAAATTAAGTTATGGCACATAGAATATGAAAGTTGCTGATTTCCCTTCATTTTGTAAAACTGTTTATAATATTGAATTCGAACTGATTTGCAGATTAAGTAAATGTGTAAAGATTATTTCAAAAGTTGTGTTACCTTTCAATTGAATGTCTCAACAACTGAAGACTCCAATGCACTTCATTCATAAAATCTTAAAAAATATTCATTCAATACAAATTGGATCTTAATTATATGATTATTTTGCGTAATTTAACATTAAAATATGAAATATGTTTTTAATACAGCACTAAGATTGAACCACTTAATTTTCTATTCAGCATACAGCCTGCTGAATAATGCTAATAATTAATAATTATAGCTGTTTACAATAAATATAGTGTATATAACATCATGAAGAGTAAAGCCAATACTAACGGTATACTGATGGACTGATGTATAACGAAAAATCATGAACTGGTTTAATGGCACGCCTATCCTGTTGCTGATATGTAGTGGCTTTGGAAATCAACTGTTCAGATGAAATGCTGGTTCATAAAAAATACTGAGCATAAAGTCACAATATAAAAGTGAGATGAATGACATAAAAGCTTGAGTTCAGTCATGGTAACTGTAATAAGCACTTGTTAAAATCTTCATATAGTATGAACGAGGACCACAGTGAAGATAGCAATGTAATATTGAAATGAAGGTAAAACCTCATAAACAAATTGTATATTCTACAAACAAAGTTAAAATCTAAAAAAAATAATATCACAACAAAGTCATAATAAAGTAACTGAGACATAAACAACAAGTAATTCCCAACAATCAAGGGGGGATTACTCCAACAAACAAACCATGTGCAAAAATGTAGTGTGTGACATTACAAAATATTATAAACAGTATCTTTGACAAATAACAAATTTGTGTAGATTTGTCATAGTTTCCATCTATGTGTCACATTTTCCACAAGACTAGACGAAGAAAGACATGGAATTGGCAATAATCATTTATAACCTAGACTGGGATAAAAATGAAATATGCTGGCGTACGTCAGCGTGGGGACCTCGGTCAATGAATGTCTGAAGACTGGCTAACTTTGCCGTAATCTGGATTTATAAAAGAGAATCCTCTAAACTCATCCTGGTTGATGGCCTTTAAGACAGAGGGATCAACCGGCGTTAGACCTGGTTCTTCAGATGTGAAATCTTTGTCAAAGTTGTTAGCATCCGTCTTTGATTTCTGAAAGTTTCAAAACAAACATCCCAATTAGCTGTAATAGATCAAGTAAAAGAATATTAAAGATAATTAAGCTACAATGATTAGTTATTGGTACCAATCCATCTTTCAATGACCGTTGTTAAACCATTACCCTCAGTTTATATTGGCACCAACAATACCAAAATTAACATATATCAAAACTAGGCATGTTAAAAGTGCTTAATTATGATTCAAAGTATGGTGATTGCAAATCATTGATAAAATGCATAATTACTTACTATTTTAGGTCTAAATGGGGGTTTTACTTTTCTTTGTTCAAGGGCTTCCCAGTCAATTTTCTCAAGGAAAAATGGATGGGCGAGGATTGCCTTCTCCCCTCCCTGAGATCTCACACAGCCTAATCGCTTCGCTGGATTTTTGGTCATAAACTGTAAAAGAAAATTCAACATTGTGATCTTAAAAATCAAAATTACTATAAAGGGATTTATATTAACATATTTTTTAATTCTCTCAGCAAATATCTAAATCTATTCAGAAGTTGAACTGTCTTAATACTAACTTTCATTACATATTGTTGTTGCTATCTCAGTTGTAAGCTTCTAAATTGTTAAACTTCAAAAGTTAAAACATAAACAACACCTACATTTTACAGAGGAAAAAATGATACTCAGCAAATGTAGTGTATTAATACAAGATCATTCCTACCCCTTTTAATATTCCTACAGCCTCTCGACTAAGCCATACTGGATACAAAACATCATCATGAAGTATTGATTCAAATAAGTCCTCTTCATTATCAGCTTCAAATGGTGGTTGACCCGCCATCATTTCATACATTAATACACCTAGTGCCCACCAATCCACAGATGCATCATATTCTAATTCTTGTAAAATCTGTTAAGTAACAAATAATCTTTATCAAAAAATAATCTTTATGATCATCAATTTTCTTTTAGGTATTTCAAAATTTGCCATCATAACAGCTTTCCAGATGAAAAGGAATCAGGATAAAAGCAGTTTAAAATTCTAATCTTACTTGGTTTAAGAGAAGCAAGAAAAGTTTTAAACAATGATCGCATGATTATGTCACGCTTGAATTGCAAGTTGAACGTAATCAGTTTTAATCACATCCTTTGTTTACTGTAATAATGAAATAAGAACCAATGCTTTTTTTGATTGTATTAAGGGCTTATTGTCCGATCAACAGCTAAGGTCATTTACGGACTTGCAAGTTTTACTGGTAGAGGAAACTGGAGTACCCGGAGTAAACCACAGACCTACGGCAAGTCACTGGCAACTTTCTCACACTAGCACGCCCCG
>JAUMGZ010203019.1:0-23100 GCA_032359645.1 Pododesmus macrochisma | reverse complement strand
TTATAGGCAATTCTGTCTCTACCAGTCATAAGCACTTTTGGTTCTTGAGATTAGATTTTTTACGTGCCCGAGAGACACGGAACCGCCATTTTCGAGTCCCCATCCGACGTATGGGTGTATTAATGCTCAAGTACACATCTGGCAGTGCCCTATAGTCCACGACGTGGAGGGATGAATATACCGGAGCAGCCTGTACAGGACTAGCTGTGCCCTAGCTTCTGTGGAAGCTCTCTGGCGGTTTTCAGTGCCCCGGTTGGGCGTGAACCCACAACCTCTCGCATCGAGAGATTAGACCTCCTGCGCACATGCTAACCACAAAACCACCGAGGCCAACTATACTGTAAACTGTATAAGACAAGATTTTGCTCGAGGGGCATACAAAGAATTACATACAGTACAGTCGTAGTGTATGGGTGATCATACACTGTATACCAGCAAAAAAACACTTATATTGTCAGAGGAAACGCCGACAATTGTTGAGGAAATATACACTCTGATCTAAGTCTTTGATGTACAGATATACATGTATATACGCAGTGAACACTCTAAAACAGAGTGTTTAGATTAACTCTGCCAAGGACGACCATCTCAGAGTGTTTAGATTAACTCTGTCAAGGACGACCGTCTCTTGGCAGCAGGAGGTCGAAAAGTCATGCTGTGGCTGACTGCCCCACAGACCTCAAAAATTTACATTTGTACCAGTGTTACTAGAAACTGCTTTCATGATAATTTTATGGTTAATGTTGATACTTTGTTTACACGTCAAATAGTGTGTTTTTTAGCGCGCAATAAATTATAATGTCATTATATTACAATGACATCGTTTTGCTGATGAATATTTAATGAACCTATTCAAGATGACGTCTGCCTATATGTTCTAGGTCTACAGCCAGGACATGTTTGATGTCAACAAAAAGTGTTGGAAAATTTACATAAAAATAAAATACTGAATGCTTTAACGAGAAAGAAAAAAACAGTTGAAGCTCTTTCAAGAATTTGCAAGGTTGCATCTGCTGCATTTATTCAGTCTATCCCTGCTGCTTTGAAGAAGGCTTTCAGAATCAATCACCATACTATCTTACATGATTTAATAAATAAGTACATGTATGTCTAAAGTTAGATCTTGTTTTGAAACCATTAATTATTATTAGAGAGGTAATTAATTACATAATTTTAATAATACAGAATTGTCTTCATTTGTTAAAATCCACATAAAAGATCAACACTAGTACTTTTCACTTTGTGACTATTTCTTCAATACCACTGTGCCAATTTCGACCAAACATGATAGGGAGCACTCCTAATGGGAGGAGATTTCAGATTTGTTCAAATGAAGGGGCACAGCTAGCCTGCAGGGAGACCATTTCAGGTCAAATTGGAGAAAAATATGACAGAATAAACTGTTCAAATACGAAACAAAATCTGATCATATAGGCTTGTTCCATCAAGATGGATGTTAAAGCCCAATGGGCCTTTTGTTTATATTTTCAGGTTTTCATCATCAACTCCCCAGAAAGTTTAACAGAGGTAAATTTATAAGTTATATTGATCTATTTTGTACCAATTTGGTTCCAGATGTAACACAACATATATAGAGGGTCAACAATTAATGTATGTAATGTATAGAAGATGTGAATGACATTTATTTCTTCTTCTCCTTCATTGAATGCCATTGTATTATATGAATCTAATGATAATAAACATTGGTGCCTAAAAACTTTTTTTTAAGAATAGCATAATAAATTCTAAACTATGGACACTTATATATGTTAAACAATTTGAATATATATATATTTCTGGTGTCATTGTGTATTACATATCTTGTCAATTACATAAAATATAAGTTGACCTCAAACTAAAACATTGCTGCTGAACCATAAACGCAGCTTAACGTGGCTGTTTGAATTCTTGATGTTTGGCTCCGTGGATGCCGATAAGGTTCATAACAAAAGCTAATATATATGCAGCTACAACTTTTAACATATTTTTTTCTTTTTCATTTTATTTGAATTATGCTCATTTATCTTGTTTATTGTAGGTTATTATATGGAAACGATACAATGATTTTAAGAACCTCTACAAATCGATACTGTCACTGCATAGGTCACTACATCGGAAGGAAGAATTCCCTCCCTTTGCAAAGCCAAAATTGTTTGGTAAGTAATATTAGTTGGATAATATCTTAATGGCGATAATTTAAAATCATATGATTGGGACAGGACAGCTTCCTGTCAAACCATCACTGTGCTATAAGATTCTCGGATGAAAGCACAAAATATCAAAATGCAGAAAAACAACTCAAAAGATTCACAAAGTCCAAAACACAAGATAGAACCTGAAATGTTATAATGAACAAGTGAAATCCACAATCACCAGGGGAGATAACTGAAACCAAACCACCTCCAGATAACAACTACATTAATCTGAAACATCGGACAACAAAACTCAAATATACCCAAGTTCTTTATTAAGGATTGCAACCTTGACTAAAATGATAGAATAATCTCACCAATATGGCCTTGACCCGTACACCAGCAATATGACATATAAAAACAATGTCTACAGTTGACAAACTTATGGCTGTTCCATCAGTGCACTGAAAATACCGGTGCACTGCGATTCAGCAAGACCTATTTCATCCAAACTTGGTAGGAAATATCCCTAGGGGAATGTTCAGATTTGTTCAATGATGGGTTTTGGCCCCCAGGGGGTGTCACTAGGGGGCCAAAAATCTTCTTCTTATGCACTAAAAGGCCTAGAGGTTAATGCTTTGGTATGTAGTAACTTTAGGGCATGGAGAACCATGTTTGTTCAAGGTGTGACCCTGGGGTCAAAAATGTTACGCGTTTTTGGGTCAAAGTTCAACGCAAGTATGTTAACTTTTAACATTTTCAACATCTAGTCCAAAACTGTTGAACCAATTTCACCCAGACTTGGTTGAAGGCATCCCTAGGGGAAGGGGGTTCAGATTTGTTCAAACCAAAGGTCTTGGCCTCCAAGGGACGCTTTTTTCTGGGCCAAATGGGGGAAAATTTGTCAAAATTTCAAAAATCTTCTTGTAAACTTGAAGGCCTAGTGCTTAATGCTTTGTTATGTAATAATTTAAGGGCGTGGAGAATCAAGTAGGTTTTAAGCATGACCCTGGGGTCAAAAGTATTCAAATGCAAATATTTGGTTTTTGGCCTATTTCAACCAGATGGACGTTAAGGCCTGATGGGCCTCTTGTTTTTATTCTTAGTGTAAATTCATATAAAGAGGATCTTGACTTTTGTTTTAAAGGACGATTTGAAGATGCAGTGATAGAAGAAAGGCGTATAAGTGCTGTCAATCTTCTGACCTTCATTGGCACGCAGCATCACCTGTACAGGTCCAAAGTCTTCAAAGAGTTTGTAAAGGTAAAGATAAATCATACAAAGTTTTGTAATTGCATATAATAAGTTTGGGTAAAGATTTAGATAAAGTTTATAGAGTTGTTAAGGTCATTTTAGATTATTTGAGTGTTTCAGATTGCTGTTGTTAATTAAAGTGTAATTCCTGGTATATTTATTTGTGATTTTCAGGGAGGGAAAATTCGACAAGGATTATCAGGAGACATGTTAAAACCATCTAAGTTAGACATATTTACAGCAGAGGTACCTTCATTGCCTACAGATGACAAACAAGAAGTGTGTAAACCTCTAGATCATTCTCTCAAAAAACCTCATCAACACCCACCTACTGATACTCATCAACTCCCACCTACTGAAAAACCTGAATGTGCAGAGGAAGAGGCAAAGGAAACAAGGTACAATATTTATATACAAAGCATTATGTTTTTATCATACTTCAAATGGTTTTTTTATCACAGAGGAAATTAAGTATAAAGTATTTTTATGAGAATTACAAAAAACAAAAAATTGATATCAGGGGCAAATATTTAGAGAGAAATTCACTTTCAAAAGCAGTCCTGTGCCATATCAAACTGCTGTGTGATACAGGATACTATGTCACACCGTTTGATAGACCATATTGTTCGTATATAATGGGACATAGTAGTGGGTAATCGTCTCTTGTCATTGCAAGAAGGCACTATGCTCACAATCCTCACATTGTACCTAGTTCGCACATCATCATAGTAGGATAATTTTTGTATCAAATACATAATGTCATTTTAAGTCCAATTTGGACTTTTCTCATACTAATCCCGTCTGTCGTCCGTCGTCCGTCCGTCCGTCGTAAACTTTCCACATTTTCGACTTCTTCTCCTAAACCACTGGACCAATTTCATCCAAACTTGGTAGAAAGTTTCCTTAGGGGAAGGGGAATCAAATTTTAAAAATCTTCTTTAATAAACTAGAAGGCCTAGTGCTTAATCGTTTGGTATATCTTTAATTTTAGAGCTTGGAGAAATAAGTTTGTTCAAGGCATGACCCTGTGTTCAAAAGTATTCAAATGCCAAATATTTACTTTAATAGACCTATTTCAAACCAGATGGACATTAAGGCCCATTGGGCCTCTTGTTCAGTATATGAATGTGATTTTATGGTTCTTTTGTGATAGAATAATTAGAAATACCTTTCTACACAACCTATTTACAAATAATGATGTGGGTGTCATAAATTATACATAGAAGGCATATTTTCCGATGTCAATATTAAAATATATTAAAAGCGCTTACGGTAAGTCCTTGTTATAAATTGCAAAACAAACTAGAAATGAATATACAACTAAAGTCAAACTTCTTTAAAATAGATCGTAAAATGTTCCCTTCAACTTCAAACCATTTAACATCTCAAATAAAATTAGAAAAGGCATGAGATAAAAGCATGCTAGATTAATTCTGTATGGCCCTATATTCTCATTACAGCAATGAATCTACAGACTTAGATGGTGTGTGGAACTTCCCGCAGATTCCTGACAACATTAGTTTGAATTCTTTTGATGACGATACGGATGAAATTGACGTAGACTCAACACTGAGTAACTCTCTGCCTGACACGGATCTGTCCTACTTTGATCCACTGAAACATGATGGTGAAGCACCCAGTACAGAGATACACACCAGCAGTACAGAGATACACACCAGCAGTAGTTGGCTGTTTGATGCTATGAATACATGTGCTGGTACATTTCACTTCTCCACCAGATCTTTTTAAGCAGAAATTTTGTTTGTATTAAGGGCTTATTGTCAGATCAACAGCTAAGGTCATTGACGGACCTGCCAGTTTTACTGGTGGAGGAAACCGGAGTATCGGGAGTAAACCACCGACCTACGGCAAGTCACTGGCAACTTTCTCACATTAGGACGGCCCGGGCGGGAATCAAACCTAGTATGTGAAAGGCTCTTATGATTACAAATCGGAGACTTTAACCACTAGGCCAACACGGCCCCTCTTTAAGCAGAAATGGGTTATGTACAGTAGAAATAGTCTGAGACTGTTAAATGCAGCATTTTGATATTAACATAACTTGAAAGTTATATTATAATGCTTTAACATTCCGTACAATAGTCATTAAGTTATGCATAAAGAGGTAAAATGACATTTTTTGTGTTTTGTTTAAAGTTTTTAAGGACAAATTTGTGCCAAAAAACAAACCATAAAGAACACAAGAACATCATATTATCTCCATTGTAACACTAACAATAGATTTGATATATTTGTTAATTTAATTGGTATTTTTATCAATAAAAATGGTATGAAAGAAATGTTACATTATAATTATCAGCACCACTGTGTTAGATAAATTTAGTTTGTTTGTTGGGGTTTAGCGTCCCTTTAACTCATGTATAGGTCATATCGAGATGATGTCTGTTTGTGACAGTGGGCATTTATGGCGACTTTATAGTGCTGTCTCACTGAAATATCACGCCACAGACACAATGACATGATACTTCACTCAGTCGCATTATCCTGACACTTAGTTAACCAATTGTCCTCCTACCCATTAATGCTGAGCGCTAAGCAGGAAGCGAGAAAATTGCCCAATTTTAAAGTCTTAGGTTTTGAGGTGATCAGGATTCAATCCCACGACCTTGGATTTTAACACCAGTCTACCAGCATGAATATATTCAGATTTAAGCACAGTTCATGTCCATTGACAACTCATGTAACAAACAAATGTGTAAGAATATGAATTGAAAGGTTTAGCTTATAACTTTAATCTAGAACTTTCAATTTGTTTAATCATATTATGGTAGACTACATGGCTGTATTTATCTGTTGTAGATATGGAAGCTAAAGCAGAGATAGAAGATCAAGAAACGTGTAAAAAAGCAGTACTAAGTCCAGATAATGGAATACAGGTAGGAATTTATTGTAAAATATCTGTACTTGGTCCAGATGATGGAATACAGGAAGGAATTTGTTGTAAAATCGCATAGAAGGAAAGAATGAGGTTAAATACAAATTTGAAGTGAAAAGTTTAAAAACAATCTTCTGTTTTTTAGGTCCATCTGGACCGAAGGTCCAAGGTTGACTTTTCTCATACAAATCCTGTCTGTGTAATCGTCGTCAGTCGTTAACTTTTTAACGTTTTTAACTTCTCCTCACAAACCACTGGACCAATTTCATCCAACCCTGGTAGGTGGTATCCCTTGGGGAAGGTGATTCAGATTTGTTCGTTTAAAGGGGCTTAGCCCCCAGGGGGCCAGAATGGGCAAAGTTTTACGAAATTTCAAAAATCTTTTCACAATTTCCACTCCTGGACAAATTTCATCCAAACTTGTTATGAAGCATCCCAAGGGGAAGGGGATCCACATTTGTTAAAATGAATGGACTCGTCTCTCTGGGGGTGCCACTAGGGGGTCAAAATGGGAAAATTTGTCAAAATTCTTCTTATTACCTTGAAGGCCTTGTGCTTAATGCTTAGGTATGTAGTGATTTTAGGGCATGGAGAACCAAGTTAGTTCAAAGCATAACCCGGAGGTCAAAAGTATTCAAATGCCAATCATTTACTTATAGGCTTGTTTCATCTTGATAGGCGTTAAAGCCCATGGGGCCTCTTCTTATGTATAAATGTGTTATAAAATGCAGACATTCAACAAAATTTTGGTTGATAAATGTGGTATTGTAAATATTGTCTTTATTTTGAATCTATTTGTTATTTAAAATTGAACTTTACTTTTGTAACATGTGTTTTTTATTGGGAATAAATAAATCTTTTTCCAATTTAGATGAATTTCAATGAAGATGACAAAGCAACAGAAGAAGACAAGACAAAGGGCAATAACTCAATCCTCAACTCATCAACTACAGACTTGAGTGACTTTGACCCTTTAAAACAGATGTCAGATAACAAGGTCGAATATGGTAAAGGTGACCTTGACACATCTTTCTCATCTAGTGGTGGCAGTGCTGCACAAGGCACCAGTAGAAGCTCCAGTGCTGCTCCATCTCCAAGACATCACCAGAGCAACAAGAGTCAAAGAAAGCTGAGATCCCACACGGGAGAAAGTGTATCGACTATGGACCTAGGTGGTAAAGAGGATTATATCTACATGGCTGCTAATCAGATATGTCTGGCACAGGAACACGAGGCTAATTCACGTTTTGAGCTGGCATTTAGTTGCTATAAGACTGGAGTTGGAATTTTATTACAAGGAGTACAAGGTATAATTAAGAGTCAGGTGAACTGGAATCAGTATTCCGTCCGTCTGTATGTCTGTAGACATAAATTTGTTCCACTACTCCTCGTAAACTACTGATTTAAGTGACACTTGCTATTATCTATTGCCATACCCTGCAGAGGTGACTAATCTATATAAATTTGAGTTCCTCTCTTTCTAAAACTGTCATTGCCCTTGATCAAAGACCATTGTACCTCTCTTCCTCATTCACTACTGCACTAATGATACTTGCTATGATTTATTCCTACAACCTGCAGATATGTGTAAATCTTTTAAATTTGAGTTACCTCCCTTTATTTACAAAAGTATGGCCCCTGTTTATCTGTATGTAAACACAACTTTGTAAGACAACACAATTTATTGCTACACAAGAATGGCAACACCTTGAGAGGGAGATAACTGCTTTGGGTCAATACTAATGGTCGATTTGGTGATGGCATTTCTAAAAAATTTGAATGGGGCATTCCAGGCCTGATATCTTGAAAACCAGAATTTCGCCAGATATGACGCATATGCCAACATTTAGATCCTGCTAAACTACTGCATTGAATTAAACAGCACTTGCACAATTTATTGCTACTCCCTGCAGATGTGCATTATCTATATGAATTTGAGTTACCTCCCTTTTAGCAAAAACAATGGCCCTTTATTAATAAACGATTATCCTAACCAACTGCTTTAAGTGCATGATCTATATTAATTTCTGGGGAACATACAGTCGATCAAGTTTTTCCATGTTTAAACCCGTGTGACATGTTTTTGGGGTCAAAGTTCAAAATCTATTCAATAGCAGCAAATATATTCACTTTTCATATTTTAGACATCTCCAAAACCATAAGACTGAATTTTCATCCAGAATAAATGGGATAAATCCTTAGAGGAAGAGGTTTAACATTTGTTCAAATAATAGGTTTGGTATCAAGGTCAGCGCCATTAGGGGGCCAAAATTGCAATTGAGTTTCCAGGTCTATATCAATAGTGTCTCTGTATTTAACTTCCTGGTCTATATCAATAGTGTCTCTGTATTTAACTTCCAGGTCTATATCAATAGTGTCTCTGTATTTAACTTCCTGGTCTATAGACCGTTTCATGGTTATTAACGCCCTTGCGTTGCGCTATGTGTCTTTCGGGTTCTTTCTACACCAGGACAGTATCCTCCGTAATGGAGAGCCAAGCTAACGTTAGTGATGAGCAAAATCAAGATATCTCACCGGCTATTTAAACACTAGGTGGCGTTCAGATTCTTTCACTTTCCAGGCAACTGAACATATTCAAGATCTCCTCAACTTTGCTCAAAAATATTTGTTGAACTATCTCTTTTAAGCTGTACTTTTTTGTGAATAAATCCAAGTCTAAAACCTGAAGAGAGGTGTATATCTTAAAGATTTAAGCATTTTAATTTTGTTCATATATATATAATATATATTGTTATTAGAATTATGGTCATGATAAGTAAATATGATTTAAGTTATTAAATAACTATATATATTTTGTATTAAATGTCATTATTAAAAGTGGAAAACTGCATTATTTTAGATACCACACAAGACTGTATGTACCTGACTGCCTCTACAACAAGCTGTCAGTGTACAAATAAACAAAAACTAAATGTATCATAAGTTTTAACGTAACATTTTAATAAATGTTATCAATATTTAGTATCATCTGTATACATAGTCTTTAGAAGAGGACTTAACGTACATCTTTGGTACAGTTTTCTTTTATTCATACTTGCCAACTTTTTGAAATTTTCATGGGGGAAAAAAAACGCGTAGCAAAATCTTAAAATGTCTTTAATAACTATATACCATGCCCTATTTGACAAAATAGTAGTGCAAATTGCCTCGTTTAAGCAGTTCTGTGCAATACACCAAGTTGAAGCAAGTAAATAAGCAAGGTTTAGGAATTATACTGATGTCAAAAGGGAAAATTGTGAGTGAAAAATAGGGACACTCCCTCCAAAATAGGGAGAGTTGGCAACTATGTTTATTGCAGTGATTTGCTCAGACATTTAAATGGTTTTTGAATAAACAGTATAGTTGAACCAGTTGATAGAGAATAAAATGCATACAGTATTTGAATTTTCTATTATTTCTTAAATTGTCTATATCTCGTATTCCTTGAAAATTCAAAAATGTATCAAAAGGTGTATTTGAAAAAAAACATACATGTTTAAAATTCTAAATCATGTTTCAATTGTTATTAAAAATAATGATCTAAATGTATGTAAGGGGATTCAAAATCTTATGAATATTGGTTAATTACATTAGCATAACATCCGTTCAGTTTTGGTACAGGTAAATCTCTTGTAACACCTATATAACACCTGTGGCTACCACGTGGATAAACGACCGTCTGGTTTTAACATTCAAGAAGGCCAAGTGACCACCTGTAGTGTCGGTTACATAACAAAACCAGGTGAGGTCACTTGGTCATTCACATGTGAAAACACAGTTACAAAGTGACCGTAGTAATAAGATGGAAACATATTCAGTAATAAGTTAGCCTTCAGTTGTGTACTTATTATTTAAATATGATCATTATAAGCTGGAAAAAGATATACTTTTTGTACAGTTATTTTGCTTTCATCTACTACCTTTTATTTACAATTTTACAACCCTTGACACATACCGGTAAGTATATTTTCACGAACGTGGTTTACAGTTTCTAAAAAGTGTAATTCTTATATACTGCCATATAGGCGACTATCCAGATACTGTCAGAAAGTGAAAACCGACTTCTGGAGTTGCCTAAACACACCAAAATTGGTCACAAGGGAGAATTCTCGTGAGTAACCTCAAAATGGTCTATCTCAACGGTGTCTCTGTATTTAACTTCCTGGTCTATGTCAATGGTGTCTCTGTATTTAACTTCCAGGTCTATATCAATGGTGTCTCTGTTTTTAACTGTCAGGTCTATATCAATGGTGTCTCTGCATTTAACTTCCTGGTCTATATCAACGTGTCTATGCATTTAACTTCCTGGTCTATATCAATGGTGTCTCTGCATTTAACTTCCTGGTCTATATCATTGGTGTCTCTGTATTTAACTGTCAGGTCTATATCAATGGTTTCTCTGTATTTATCTTCCTGGTCTATATCAACGGTGTCTATGCATTTAACTTCCTGGTCTATATCAATGTTGTCTCTGTATTTAACTTCCTGGTCTATATCAATAGTGTCTCTGCATTTAACTTCCTGGTCTATATCAATGGTGTCTCTGCATTTAACTTCCTGGTCTTTATCAATGGTGTCTCTGCATTTAACTTCCTGGTCTATATCAATGGTGACTCTGTATTTAACTTCCTGGTCTATATCAATGGTGTCTCTGTATTTAACTTCCTGGTCTTTATCAATAGTGTCTCTGCATTTAACTTCCTGGTCTATATCAATGATGTCTCTGCATTTAACTTCCTGGTCTATATCAATGGTGTCTCTGCATTTAACTTCCTGGTCTATATCAATGGTGTCTCTGTATTTAACATCCTGGTCTATATCAATGGTGTCTCTGCATTCAACTTCCTGGTCTATATCAATGGTGTCTCTGTATTTAACTTTAATCAAAGTTATGTTTATAGTTTTCTCTGAGGTAGTGGTTGTTTGCCTTTTGACTCAGTAATGACGATTGTATTTATTTTAAGGTGATAACAACAAAGCTCGTCGGGATGCTGTCAGGAGAAAAACAGCTCAATACCTCATCAAAGCAGAGGATTTATATAAACGACATTTAGCTAAGGAAACTGTTGATGAGAAACGCTGGGTAAGTTCATTTGATTGTATTCTAAAGTGAGTGTGTGTGTATACATTCCTAGCTGTGTTTGCAACGGCTAAAAGATAACACACCCACTGATAAGTTGCAGCAGCTGCCAGCAGTCTGTCACCATAACTTGCACAATTTTTTACTTGGATTTCTAAAAAATTGACTTGAAGAATACATAAAAGAAAGAAGCACCCCTTTCATTTCGCTTGTTTATAGAATAGATGAAGTTTTCTAAATGTTTTTGATTGAATATGTTATTTTTCCTGCCTTCAATTGATGAAGTATCCATATTTTACTTCCTTAGGCTGAGAGTGAGCTATCTCCTATGACTGAAATGGACCCCGCTTTGACCCTGATCAAGGGACCTGTGTCAGAGTTAAAGAATTATAAAGTCCTAGGGACGGTGGATAAGGTGCTATTGGTTATGGATAAAACCACAGATGAGACATTCGTTATCAAGGTAAGAAGCAGTGGATAAAACCACAGACAAGACATTCGTCATCAAGGTAAGAAGCAGTGTGAGGGGACTTGCTCTTGTCCTTCTTGGTTACTTAAAAATATGAAGCCATCTTCTTTAAAATATGAATTGTTCAATGTGAGTTGAATTAAAGAAAGTTATTAAAGAGATTTAATGCGAATAAATGTGATTTATTTTTAGTCCATCTGGACCAAAGATCCAGATGGTCTTTTCTCATACAAATCCTGTGCATTTTCTGTCCGTCCATCATAAAATTTGTCATAATTTCAAACATCTTCTAAAAATCTAGAAGGCCTAGAGCTTAATGCTATGGTATGTAATAACTTTAAGGCATGGAGAACCAAGTTTGTACAAGGTATGACTCTTGGGTGAAAAATAGGTGAGGTGTTTTGGGGTCGATTTTAACTCTATATATATATATAGCAAATGTGTTTTACTTTTCACATTTCCTACTTCTTAACTACTGGACCAATTTCGTCCAAACTTTGTAGAAGGCATCCTTTGGGGAAGGGATACAGATTTGTTCAATGATGGGGCTTATTTCCCAGGGGGCCTAAATGGGGAAAATTTTGACAAATTTCAAAAATCTTATTAACCAGAAGGCCTGGTGTTTTTAAAGTGCTTTGATATATAGTAACTTTAAGGCATGGGGAACCAAGTTTGTTCATGGCTTTACCCTGGGGTCAAAAGTAAATCAAATGCCAAAAACTTACTAGGCCTTTTTCATCCAGATGGACATTATAATGCCTGATGGGCCTCGTGTTTCATAATTTATCCATAGTTGATCTTTATCTTTAAATGTCATAGAATGAAGAGATGTTATTATGTCATTCTATTTAAAACAATCATGTGACAAAATTTTCTTTCAACAGACAATTCGTAAATCAAGTATATGCTCTGGAAAGCTCCTGACCATACTGTTAACATCCTGTCCTTTTATGGTGGGTCTCCATAAGTTTTACGAGACAGAGAACGCTGTTCACTTACTATTACAATATGCCACAGGAGGCAAACTATGGCTGTACATTGGAGCTTACCTTCAAGCCAATCGTAGTCAACAGAGAGATGAACTCGGAGGTCAAGTGGGGGATGAAGAAAAGAACATTTACTCTGGACAAAAAATACATACAGACGATAATTGTTCCGAGAACATTAACCTATCTCAAAAGAGTAAAAAGGTTAATGAGGACAAACATTCGACTAGTCTTGTAGTGTCCAGTGACCACACAGCAGATAGATCTAGTGAAACAGTGGTTAGTCATGAATCTAAGGATGGTGATATGTGTGTTTCTGTAGGGTTTTCGAAAGACAAAAGTGAAGAGGTATCTCTGAAATTAGACCAACAAGATCATTGTTTAGGTAACAAGAACATATTGGATGACAATGATGATGTATTGAACTCTGACCAACACATGTCATTACATCGGAGAGTTACAGCCAAAAGGTCAATGAGCACAAACTCTGACATGTCGGAACCAGAACAAACAGAATTTTCTGCTGTGCCTTTCGAACAGAGGAGTGATACAAGATTTAAAGATGTGTTACAGAGTAGTAAATCTAATCTAGAATTTTTTAGTATAAATAGTTTTGATAGTAACGATGGAATAATGCGCATTGATAGTAATATATCGTCTGACGCCATTGATATCATCATGGAAGAGAACGAGGACTCCCCAAGACATAGGCTATGTAACAAGGATGAAGGCAATGAGGTATTTATTGGACAAAATATTGTGAAAGACAGCAATGGTTGTCATAGTGATAAAACAAAATATAATCAACAGACTACAGCATCAGATTCGGAAGTGATTGTTCAGAATGCTAGAGATTTGATCAAATCTGTATCAAGGACTTTATCTCAGACCGATGCAGAAGTGGAGAAAATGATTTCTCCCCAAAAATTATCGGATTTAAATGACTTGTCCTCAAATGATTGTGATAAAAATGTCTCCATGCAATTATCATCTAAAGACTTTGATCATGCCACAAAAGGGCAGTTTTTACCAATAATTGACAAATGTTTAGATGATCCAGACAGTGATAGTGCCAATGAAACAAGTATATATGATCTTAATCGCTCAAATGAATGCTCCTCAGAAAGTGACACCGAAATTTCAAAAACCAAGAAAGATTCCGAATTTCTAGATGCAGACAGTGTACTTTTGTTATCAAGAGAAAGAGATAATACGCTAACTAAGCATCATGCTGACTCTGATGTTGACTCTGATAAAACATTGAGTGGTGAAAAGGTCAGCTCAAGGTCATCTACCTTCACGGAAAAATCTGTAGTGCCTCCTAAGAGATTATCATTGACTCGGATGAATTCTAAAGAGTTGAGACGTTCTGCTTCACTAGAACGTGAACTGACCTCACCATATAGGTCAAGACTGAGATCAGTGTCACATGTTTTTGAACAATTAGATGCAGCGACATCTAACTTCGAACATGTCTTACTACCTGAGTCTTCTATTAGACATTGGGCTGCAGAAATAATAGTGGCTTTATCAAGACTTCATGATGAAAATATTGTATGCAGGTAAAGTTATATTTTATTTAATGTGTTTGACCCAGAGGGCTTAATATTTAATTCTACCAATTTATATATAAAAGGTTGATTTCTTTAGCAAATTTTGTGCATTTTACTATTAAAATTCATGTCTTTGCTTAGCTTATTTGAACCCTGAGGTTTAACATTTTGCACTCTTATTATCTTTCTTATTTTACCCTCCAAACTTCGATACTGGAATCCGGTTGCTTGTCTGTCAGTCCGTCTAAGGACACAACTTCGTTGGACTACTCCTTCTAAACTACTGAACTGTATTCAACAGCACTTGGCTCAATTTATCGCCACATCCTGCAGAGGTGCCTAATATATATATATAATTTATGTATTTGAGTTACCTCCACTTTTAACAGAGTTAAGGCCCTTTTTCAAAAAGCTTTGTACAAAATATTTGTGCATTTTAAAAGCTTTTTATCAAAAAAACATTTGTACATTGAATCCTCTTGAAATACTGAACTGATTTAAGCGCAGAGGTGTGTAATCTTTATAATTCGATATACCTTCCTTCTTGTCAGAAGGTCCAAGGTGGACTTTTCTCATACAAATCCTGTCCGTCGACATAAACTTTTCACATTTTCAATTTCTTTTCCTAAACCACTAGACCAATTTCATCCAAACTTGGTAGGAAGTATCCCTAGGGGAAGGGAATTCATATTTGCTCAAATTAAGAGACTCAGCCCCCTAGGGGGCGCCGCTTTGGGGCCTACTAGGGGGAAAATTTGATCAATTTAAAAAATCTTCTTGGAATAAACTAGAAGGCCTAGAGCTTAATGTTTTGGTATGTAGTAACTTTAGGGCATGGAGAACCAAGTTTGTTCAATGCTTGACCCTGGGGTCAAAAATAGGTTACTCGTTTTGGGGTCAAAGCTTAACACTATAGCAAATATATTCTCATTTTTGACTTGTCCAAATCTACAGGACAAATTTCATCCAAACTTGGTAGAAGTAATCCATGTCAGAAGGGATTTCAGATTTGTTCCAATGAAGGGGCTCGGGCCCCAAGGGGCGACACTTTTTAGAAGGCCTTAAGGGGGAAAATTTGAAAAATCTTCTTCTAATAAACTATAGTGCTTGATAGTTTGGTATATATTTAATTTTAGAGCTTAGAGAAATAAGTTTGTCTAAGGCATGACCCTGTGGTCAAAAGTATTCAAATGCCAAATACTTACTTTAATAGGCCTATTTCAACCAGATTTACCTTCAGGCCCAAAGGGCCTCTCGTTTCAAATGAAGCGGCTCGGTCCCCAGGGGGCCCAAAAGGGGGGAAATTTAACAAAACTTAAAGAATAATCTTTTATTAAACTAGAAAGCCTAGAGCTTAATGCTTTAGTATATAGTTTTAGGGCATGGAAAACCAAGTTTGTTCAAGGCGTGACCCTTGGGTCAAAAATAGGGTATGTATTTTGGGGTCAAAGTTCAACACTATAGCAAATATGTTAGCTTTTCTCTTTTGACTTCTCCAAAACCACTGAAGCAGTTTCATCCAAACTTTGTAGGAAGTATCCCTAGAGGAAGGGGGTTCAGATTTATTCAAATGAGTGGGCTCGGCCCCCAGGGGGTGCCACTTTAGGGGCTAAAATGGGGAAAAGTTGTCAGTTTCAACACATATATGTTATATGTTTTATTTTACATTCTATATAGTATCAAACACTTCTAGGATGGAATATAAAATCAAAATGATTTAACCTGTATATTATTTGTAACTGTTTATGGAATGTACACGTGAAATAAGGTAAAAAAAAAAACAATGTAAACCAAATGGACATGTAATAATTATCCGGTGTCAGTCTACAGCAGAGTTGATTGACTTCTGTCAAATGTTAATTCATTTGTTTTTTAACAGGGATTTGAAGCCAGACAACATTTTACTTGGAGATAGGGGACATGTTTTATTGACCTATTTCTGTCAATTACGTGTAGCCGACCAAGAAATTGACTTTGATGCCATACAGCAGCTCTACGTTGCTCCAGGTTTGTTATCAATTTTTACTCCATCTGGCATGGACCAATAGGGGGGAAATTTATGTACATTTAAAGAACAAATTAGAATGTGTTAAGCCACTGGGATGATTGACATAAACTGTTATATTAAACCAACAAACTCCTCTCTTTATCTTCTTAGAAGTGCCCACTGTCAGTCTGTATCAAATATGTAAGAAATACGGAAATATAGCATATTGACATCACAATTACAAGATTTCAAAAACCATTTGATCAAAAGGGGATACACAAATATAGAAATTGATCCAATTATACATCCAACATTATCAATTAACAGAAGCGAATTACTTCATACTAAGTAAAATATTAAACCACAAACCTTTCCTAATGTCATGGTAACTAAAGCCAAGGAACAAGGGAGTCAAAAAGAGATAATGTAAACACTGGAAATCCTTATTTAAAGACGATATTTGCAAAGGAATTTTTAAGGACGAACCTTTTATTGCCTACAACAAACATTTAATTTAGGTAACATTATTACAACTTAACTTATAATTTTTTTTTTTTTTTATTTTTTTTTATGATAATTATAAAATATGGTCATTGTTTGCTTTTTGCACAGTCCCTTCCACAGTCTTTCATTTCTAATTTTGGTTTGAACATCCGGGTGTCGGGCAATTATGGTGTAAAAACCGAACACAAATTCCAGATTTTTGGGCATTATAACGGGTAAAATAGAAAAGTTTCGGCATTATATCCAGGCATATGTGTTGATAGATTTGTGTTTGTTTTTAGACAAAAGTTCAAGCTTTAACAAATAGAACAGTCATGTTTTGTACACTTTATCTTCTAATTCAATTACATAAGACTTTAAAATAATTCTGTATACTCTATAATACAAAAATACAATCTGAAACATACCTCCAATAAATATAATATTTATAAGAGGAAAGAGCCCATGCCCTGTGTTGGACACCCTTTACCCGAATTCATAACTACATGTAATAAATTATTTATTGAAGCTCATCTATCTTGGTTATGTTTCTAATGATTTCGCTTGATATGGGTCAGGCAATTCAATAATGTGCAAGTTTTGTTGCTGTATGACTAAAACTGACTTTTTATTCCAATTTCATGATACAGAAGTGAGAAGTATAGCCAGTCATACAAATTGCTGTGATTGGTGGAGTGTTGGGGCACTATTATATGAACTTCTAACTGGGGTGGTGAGTGTCTGTGTATTCATTCATTCATTCATTCGTTCATTCATTTAAAGTTTTAACTTTATATAGCTTACAGTCATTGAAATACAAATTATTACAACTTGTGTCAAAATCTAATTCATTAGCACAGATGGTAACACGTCAAGTAAACACTTTGTGTGGGAAGAAGCTAGTGTGCCCGGATAAATCTTCTTCTAATAAACAAGAAGGCCTAGAGCTTATTGATTTGGTATGAAGTAACTTTAGAGCATGGAAAACTAAGTTTGTTCAAGGCGTGACCCTGGGGTCAAAAATAGGTTTTACAAGTTTTTGGCATAGTTCAATACTATAGCAAATATGTTAACTATTCACATTTTACGACTTTTTGTCCTAAACTACTAGACCAATTGCATCCAAACTTTGTAGAAGTGATCACTAAGGGAAGGCAGTTTAGATTTGTTCAAATGAAGGGGCTCAACCCCAGGGGGCACCACTTTGGGGGACAAAAGGGGTGAAATTTGACAAGATTTCAAAAATCTTATAATTAACTAGAAGGCCTTGTAGAGCTTAGTTCTCTAGTATGTAGTAGCTTTAGGGCATGGAGAACCAAGTTTGTTCAAGGCTTGACCCTGGGGCTAAAAATAGGTTATGACATTTTGGGGTCAAAATGCAACACAATATATATATATATATATTTATATATAAAATATGTTAACTTTACTCTTTATTGACTTCTTTTCCCCTTCTTATTGACAGTTATTTATGACATTATTACTCCTTTAGAAATATTTCTGAAATTATTTTATATTCAAACTGGGGATATTCATAAAAAGGTGAACTTTTATGTCAGCATTAAACCGAGAAAATACAAATAAAAACAGCACGACATTTATATGTTATTTTGAATCAACAAGTTACATCTAACATAAAGGTCTAATGTTATATTGTTACATGTGATCATGCCTTGTATTGTATAACATACAGGTGTCATTACATCTTACCTAAAGTTCTAATGTTATATTGTAACGTGTGATCATGCATAGCGTTGAGTCAGTATAACACGCAGGTGTCATTACATCTTTGTGTTCTTCTTTCTATTTAAATAATGACCTTTGATGTAGTAAATGAAAGAATCTTTTTCTCCTTAATTCCAGAGTTTAGCTAGTTGTCATCCTGGTGGAATAAATTCTCACACACAACTGTTCATACCTGGACACATTTCATCTGAAGCAAAAAGTTTACTTAAACAGGTACGTATTATACATTAATACTTAAACATGCAGATATTATACATTAACACTTAAACAGGTAAATATTATACATTAATTCTCCTACATCTTACCACATGATATTAACATTTCCCTAATCTGAATCAAGTTGATGGACTTCACTAAAATTCACAAAATTATATAATCACTGTGTATAAGATTTGTGTTAGAGAACTCAATGACTTTTCAACTTTTAATCACTGCAGACATGAAAAAAAGTTATCAATCTTTCAAAAAACCATTTAATTTCAAATTATATACTTTTGATATAGACAAAAGCGAACTCTGATCTTTCCAGTTGTCAGTCATCTAATGAGATGTGATGAGATTAAATAGCCCATGAAAATGTGAGGGTCCGCAGTGGCCTAGTGGTTAAAGTCGCCAACTTGTAATCATTAGAGCCTTTCACCTCCTAGGTTCGATTCCCATTTGGGGCGGCCTAGTGTGAGAAAGTTGCCAGTGACTTGCCGTAGGTCGGTGGTTTACTCTGGGTACTCCGGTTTCCTCCACCAGTAAAACTGGCATGTCCGTAAATGACCTTAGCTGTTGATCGGACAATAAACTTAACACAAACAAACAAACCATGAAAATGTGACAATTTCCTATGTTTTAGTAATGCATATCTCGCCATATATTGCAAATGTTTCATCTTTGTTTTTATGAGACTTTTTAGCTCTTCAAATGAAAAACACAGTGATCAATTCAAAAATAGAAACTCAAAAATATGAAGCATTTTGCTCCTTGGCTCAAAGCTGTGAAATTTGTGATGTTATAGTGATCTGGTTAAGCCAGAGATTGGAGATTGTTTCGCCCTAAGTTTATTATGTCACAAAACCTAATGGTTCTAGAAAAATTAATCATCTAAGTCCTTTAAACCAGTTCATTTGGCCTTGAAACGTCCTAAAAAGTCCCTGAATTTGACATGAGAATTTTGTATAAACTCTGTTTACAATTGTCCATACATAAAGGCTTATCTCATGAAAGTCTAAAATGTAGGATACATCCACTATATTAGATAAATGTATATGAAAAGTGTGTAAAGTTTTCATCATTTCTTTTATTAAATGTTGATAATGGCTATTGTATTTACTGATTGAATGTCTGCTGCGTTAAATGTATGTTGATAACTGAAGTTAATGTCGCCACTGTTATTTTCAGCTTCTGTGCTACAATCCTAGAGAACGCCTGGGGGCTGGCATCAATGGAGTAGAAGAAATAAAATCACATCCTTTCTTTACTTCCATTGACTGGAATGCTTTGGAACAGCTGTAATGCTCAAAGTTGAAATCAAATAACATTTTCTTCATTCTTTGCTGTAGAAATCTTGTGTTAAATTTTATATTGATGGTTGTGCATATAAAAGAGAGAAAAAAAACTTACTTGTTATAATTAGGCAAACAAAAATTAAATACTTGGTTCTCGTGCCCTTCAAAGATGTATCGTCACTCACATTAATTGGCACACCTTTCTTTTCGAGTTGTTATTTAGGTTAAATATTTACAGAATAAATATTTCAATATCTTAATTTGGTATTAATTCCTTGCAAGTATTTACAACAACAAATTATGCTCCCCGAAAACTTGACATTGAGTACAAATGATAAACACTATGAAACATTGTCTAGTGCACAAGAACCATAACTCTTGTTCAAATATACCAAGAATTATCTCCCTTTTAAAAGAAAAACTTATTCATTCTGCCACATATGCTTGTCAGGAGTGACATGTAGTGTGTGAGAACCACAAGTCTTGCCCTGTTACAAGCAGAGTTATTGCCCTTTTAGATAAAACGTTTTCTTTTTCTGGCCTGAAATTGTATATATAGGCATGTTTTGTACCCCAAACACAATGGCAGGTATGTATTTCGAAAAATAACAGTTGCCATAGCAGCATAGTTGTACATGTAGCCTCTAATTGGTTGAATTCTTTTTCCTGTTAAAGATTTACCTATATTGACAAAACATAATTCCTAAGTCAAGCATATTTCGGGGAGCATCAATCACTTCCAGTGATTCACTTGTTTAAAAATGGATCATAATTTCTAAGTTTAACTAAAGAATTTTTTTTTTAAAAAAAAGTAGACTGACAACCAAGTAATTAATGTTGTATGGACTTATCGAGGTCACACGACCAACTCATTACTGTCAGTAGTTCATTGTTTGGTAGAATAAAGTTGTAAACTCGGAAATTCTTTGTAGAAAAGAGTTTTGTTGCAAGAATGAATGTCAAAAACATAATAGAAAATAATTGTGTAGAGACACAATATTACTCTGACTATTCAAAAGTGATAATTTGTGAATGTTTTAAATGTAGGCCTTATTAAAACTGTGCAATTTTATGAAGTTTTATTGGAGTATAAATTAATCTAGAGCAAATAAAAAGTAATACATTGCTATATTATACAACTTTGTTGTCGTTACTTTTTGCAATAAAAAGTCCTTCATTCACAAAAACCAAAGGTATTAATAAATAAATATGCTGAACATGTGTCTCCATGGGCACAAGATGGCTGTTAAAGGGACATAACCCTTGATCATATACACCATTTTTTTTGCACGTTTTAGAAAGATGATTGTCAAACTTAATTATTTACTTGGTTATAAGAAGTCATGGAGCAGTTCTTAATTTCTCCACACAATTATCTTTGCTTGTTAACATACTAGGTGTTGAATGTGTAATAACATGAGATTACATATGTACAGGATAGAGAGAGAGAGAGAGAGAGAGAGAGAAATTAGGAGTACAGGGTGTGTTATTATATGTGCAACTATTAAAAGTATTTTCAAAAACTTTTTACAATATATGCCCTCAATGACGTCCGTTTTGACCATAAACCAACTGCACACGGCCACAGAAGTTTCTAACTGCAAACTTGAAAGTGTCTATAGGAATAAGTCTTCTATCTCTCCTGATAGCAGCTTCTAGTTCATCTGAAGTATCAGGAGCTGGTGCATTCACCCTTTAACTTAAATATTCCCGCAGAAAAAAAATCTATCGAGTTCGAGTCAGGTGAGTGTGGCAGCCATCCTTAATGAAACAAATTGTCCATTAAATGTCTGTTCCAGGTATTCCAGCACATTTCTGGCAGTATGTGGCATAGCTCCATCCTGTTCAAGCAAAATCTGATTTACTTAAAATTCCTTTTCTTCTCAAGGTTTGGGTGAGTTAGTTCTTAGTAGGTTCAGATAGTTTGGTGAATTAATGGATGTCACATGACCATCAGCATCCTTGAAGAAGAAGAAGAAGAAGAAGAAGAAGAAAAGTCCTGTACAACTTAATGCAGCCTAAGCAATAACCTTCTCACTATGAATAGGTCTTTCTGTGTAAATGTTCGGCTTCTGCAACAACAACAACCCCCCCAACCCCCAAAAAAATTCTATTTATCTCTGAATTTGTGCCAAAATATTTCATCACGACGCTCAGCCAACAATATTTACAGTCTACTGTCAAAGTCCAATGACATCAGTTTATGCATGATGAATATCTTACATGGAGTCAAATTTCAACATCCTGTACATGCTTGATGCACTTCCTGTAACATCATTATCAGTATTGACTTCTATGAGAACTTTTGTGACTGACTTTTGGGGTTTCTCATCAATAATTCTCTTCACGTTGTCGACATTTTCAGAACTTCTTGCACTCTTTGGTCGCCCTGTATTTTGATGTCTTTTATCTGCAACTGATCCATTATCTTCAAACCTTTGGACAATTATTTCCATTTTGTACAGCTCTTTGATATCATGATAACATTTTTAGTCCAAGTTGGACTTTTCTCTTTCAAATCCTGTTTGTTGTCGTACATCCGTCGTCGAAAACTTTTCTCATTTTCTACTTCTTCTCAAAAATCACTGGACCAAATTCATCCAAACCTGCTAGGATGTATCCCTAGGGGAAGAGGATTCCGATTTGTTCAATGAAGGGGCTGGGCCTAAGGGGTACCAATTTGGGGCCAAAAGGGGAAATGTGACAAAACTTCTAATATACTAAAAGGCCTAGAGCTTAATGCTTTGGTATATAGTAACTTTAGGGCACGGAGAACCAAGTTTGTTTAAGGCGTGATCCTGGGGTCAAAAATAGGTTACATGTTTTGGGGTCAAAGTTTAACACTATGGCAAATGTGTTAACTTTTAACATTTTCGACTTCTCCAAAACTAATGAATCAGTTTCATCTAAACTTGGTAGAAGGCACTAAAGGGGAAGGGGTTCAGATTTGTTCAAATGAATTGCTTGGCCTTCAGGGGTTGCCACTTTGGGGGCTCAAATGAGGAAAAGGAAAAGTTT
>JAUMGZ010203018.1:0-35632 GCA_032359645.1 Pododesmus macrochisma | reverse complement strand
AATAATATTGAACACAGTCTGTATACTATTCTTGTATTACAATAATATGGTCAGAATAAACGAGAACACAGTCTGTAAACTATTCTTGTATTACAATAATATGGAACACAGTCTGTATACTATTCTTGTATTACAATGATATGGAACACAGTCCTTATACTATTCGTGTATTACAATAATATGGAACACAGTCCGTATACTATTCTTGTATAACAATAATATGGAACACAGTCTGTATACTATTCTTGTATTATAATAATATGGAACACAGTCTGTATACTATTCGTGTATTACAATAATATGGAACACAGTCTTTATACTATTCTTACTAAATCTCACTGTTGAAGAGTGATGCTGGACTTTTCGAGGACAAAGGGAAGAAATCCAATTTATTTCACTGCTCTAAACATGAGGAAGATTGAAACAAGAGAATAATTTTATTCGAGGGGAAAACTCAAGGAACCTTTTAAACACAGTAACAAGACTATCAGTTATTAAATCAAATATACTATCAAATCTTGTTGGGACTACCAGGAAGTTTACTTTTGTTACAATTGAAAAAATTCCGAAATTAGAATATGCCCCAATTAGAATTATTGCCTTTTAATCTTTGTATGTTTATTTGGTTTGGAGATTTTTGTAATTGGTGTGTCTTTTATTACTGATGAATATTTGAATGTTTTGTGGAATCACTTCGAAATTCATCATCGAATTCTGACTAACTGCTAAAAATAAAAACAATGATAAAGAATCGATATTGAACAAATTACAATTTAAAAGATATTTTGTTTGATTAATCCGTTGTAGAATTTTCCAATTTGAGACTTTTAGATTTGAGTGTGAGATGTGTGTGAAGATGTCTTCATGTCAGTATAATCAAAGGTTTCCCCGCATCATAGAACACCCATCAAGATTATGTTGGTCATGTGTCATTGTAAAAGATTTCAAGAGTTATTGAACCCATCTGATACAAACCGTGATCCAGTTCTTGTTATTTCAAGTGCATGTTTGCTCCACGGTTAAAGTTTTGATATGGAAAAAGAGATGTTCGTCTATGATTCTCTGAGGAGTTTACACATAATGTGTTTATAGGGAGCCTGGCAATGGCGTTAAAACAAGATATAAATTAATCACGTGACCCCACGAGAAATATAAATTAATCACGTGACCTAATGAGGGTGTTAGCACATAGTATTGATCACGTGGCTTCCTTGTAAATCGCGCATCTCACAGCGTGATTTGTGGCATTTTAAAACCCAAGTTCTTCCTCTCTTGGCAAGAACAAAATGTAATTTGTAAATTACTACCGCTCAAGTTGTGTGTTTTGTTTTTGTATGTTTTGTGTTTGGGATAGGAGACAGGAAGGATCCCGGTGAGAGAGAGCGCTACTGGGTACAAACAGATAGAAAATATCCAATGTCATTCAACATAGCAGATAAATTTCCGCTATAAAGAGGACAGTTGTCTATCATAGATTTCCCTCGGGTGCCGTTTGTATAGTTTCAACTAAATATACTTTACTTTTAGTTTTGTATTATCTTATTCATTTTTCATTTGATAAAAAACGTTTTGCCTTTCCTCTCTCTATCACATTTCAGTTGTACTTTGATTGATTGTAAATACACACGGGTTTTTTTTTATGTTGACAACATTTTCAACATAGTTCGTTCTTTCTTGTTAGTTTGTAAATTTAGGGTAGGTTTTTAGTCGAGCAGAACATTTATATACATTGACTGGACTTGCTGGATGCCGATGTAACGTGAAAAAATGACAACCGTCGAAAAGCTCTCTGGGTTTAGATGTGTAGACATACGTCCCTTCGGAAATTCACGTAATATAATGATATTAGATAATTTATTATGTGTTATGTATATTTGTGATTTATTCCACAGATTTTAATTCAATATAAGCCAGTTTCTTCACTTTGATTACATATATAACTGGTGGTCAAAAATCCCACTGGAATAAAAAAATAAAAATTTCTACAAACGCGAAATTATTGTGATTTGTTAATTATTTATTTCTGGCGTTTTCCTTAGTAATTATTTGGGATAAATTGTATGTACATTTCTTTAATTTGATTTTTATTGGTTAAAAGAAAGATAATGTCAATAAGTAACAAATAGTAATACGTTTGAATGCAAAGATATCGAGAAGTTACCAATAATTCTACTGTTGTCACGTTTTCAATGTTTCCCTCCGTAAATAATGTTTCCCTAATATAAGTCGCGTATTTAAGATGTAGCCTAGACTTTTACCTTCATACCGAGAATCATCATCTTGGATAGACATATTTTATTTCGAACTGTTTGGACTTGTTCTCTGTATCGAGACCGCCGTATTGAATAAACATATGTATCTATTGTATGTCAGACTGTTTGGACTTTCTATCAGAGATCACTGCTACATTTGATACAAACGCTGTGTTGTGTTGTTATCTGACGTATTGTACATGCATTTAAAAGAAAGCAGTTTTCATCTTACTTCCTTCTGATGTCATTTCATACCTCATTTTTTCATTTGTTCACAAATCAAATGAAAATTAGGACGCCTTTTTTCTATTGATCAAACAAATTTGATTTTATTAATCAGTGGAATAATCCGCCTTTGATGGAAGGGTTTTGCTAATTGCACATGGTAACAGTGTACTGTTGATTTCACGTCAATCAAGTTCATTGAGCATGTTTTGTGGAATATCATTTCCTCGTGATTAATCCGATGTTAAGGACGTGATACAAATTAGAGAGAGTTAGTTAAATTCATACATACTCTACATATTAGTGTTAGTTTGGTAGAGTTAATTCCAAGACGTTGGCCATATCGAGGTTAATAGATATGGAACAACAAGAATACCGCAGTGTTTCTCTTCTAATCTATAACAATGTTTAGTTTACTGATTTATATACAAATTACACGAGTTAATGCTAGGAAACTCCATAATGTTATCACTTATCCATAGAATAACTTTTCTAAAAGAAAAAGTAGTTTATGAGACAACAGAATTATCGCCCGAGGATCTTCATATCTATACCAAAATACAATTTAACTATCGGTTATTAATTAAAGATACATTGAAGTGATAAATAATGGAATCTGAATCAGAGGGACTGACAACTAAGGAAAACGCCCAACAAATAATATACTAATTGATTACACATAAATACATCACAACAACTCCGGGGATAACAGTCACCACTTACTGAATTGATGTTCTTGTTACTGTATTTATAAAAATGATATAATAAATTTATGCTTTTGCAGGTAGAACAACAGAATCCCCCCTGGACAGTTTGCGTGGGCCTATATTCCTATCTGAACCTCCTGATTCCCTTGTGTTCGGCAATACGAAAGGATCAGCAGTTCCATGTACAGCATTCGGTCGACCAGCCCCTGTATTGGATTGGATTAAAGAAGACGGGTTTCCGGTTGAAAATGTTCCTAATATTATTGAGATCTTTCCAAACAATACACTTTACTTTCATGCGTTCGACTCTTTGCGGTTCATGTCGGAGGTTCATTCGCAGTCATACAGATGTGTAGCATCCAACGAGGCGGGGACCATCGTCAGTCGAAGTATGGTCGTTAAAGCCGGTAAGTTTTTATTATGTATATCACGACTTATTGTGATGCAATGTACGTAGATTTTTGTTTTATTGGGGTTTTACGTCCCTTTCAACTAATGATTATTTTATATCGAGACGGTGTCTGCTTGTGACAGCGTGCACTTATGGTGACTTTATAGTTCTGTCTCACAGATATATCACGCCGCAGACACATTGACATGTTACTTCACTCAGTCACATTATACTGACACCGAGCCAACCCGTCCTTATCCTATCCATATTTTTAGTATATATTTTAAAAACTACAGCGTTATTTAGCCTTACTATAATCAATAATTCTCAAATCTTATGCTAAAAACAATCTTCGAAGTCTAAGATTTGTGTTCAAACACGAACAGATTCGCGCACTGGCTACTTTCGTTTATATGCTTTTTTAAGAAATCACACAACAGGCGTGTTCGGGATGGCGAGCGCCCACTCGAGTGCCCGCTACGATGGCCGATAGCGGCCTGGCAAAGCATGTCCACATCTCAAAACAGCTGGGCCAAATCTTGCTAACACTTAGCAATAACTGTCCCTGTTACGTTCTTAATTGGTACAAAAATTGCTCGAAGTAAACAAAAAGGTTCCTGTTTCTTTTACAATTATAGGGACAGAAAACGTTTACTCTTTGATAAAAATGTCCCTTGTGTGTCACAGAATAAAGGCACAAAACGTGTTTACAACAAACAAAAAACAAAACAAAAGTCCCTAATTATTTGTATCATACTGTTACAAATCGTTTTAACACTTCAGCAAAAGTGTCCCTTTCTTTTGTTAATTTAGGTACAAATCGTTTGAGATGTGGACACGTTTTGCCAGGCCGCTATCAGCCATCGTAGCAAGAACTCGCGTTAGCGCTCGCCATCTTGAAAACGCCTCTGTTGAGGTCCAAATGTATTACTTATAGACAGCCAATCAAAATCAACGACTTAATGAGAACGTCATTGACCAAAAGAGGAATACCCCTATGATTGTTGGGCAGACATTTCAGAGTAGAAGTTCCATCAATATCGAGTTAAAACCATTTTAACGTTGTAATATGAAGATATGTCAATAATTCAGTGAAGTTTTAAAGCCATTTCCACAACAGTTGATTAACTTTAAACAACTTCATTGCATTCACGACTTTATGAGAACACAGCTTATGACCTAAACACAAAGAACATTTAAAACCATTGATATTTTAAGATGAACAGCTCAATAGTATATTGTACTTTTAACTTCATGAAACTTCTTCTCCAAAACAAAATAGTAAAATAGTTTACCTCTTATTTTGCATTGCTTCAGAAGGCAATGACATTTGAGATAAATGTATTCAGTAAAGAGGAAATGGTTAGCTGTAGTGAAGTGCATTTATCTATTGTATTGCTTGTAATACGCTTCACAAATAATATAAAACATTAGGTTTAACTGTGCGTCGTGGGCATGTTTAAGTCCTTTTTCTGCAATCATACGACGTTACGGATCTTAAGTAACACTAATTTTCTTGTTTTAAACTGAAGATTTACTCGGTAGAACCTTAAAAGTGCTTGCTTGAGTACATTTAATGGAAACATTGCTCACGGAACGAGTAATGACGCTCGTGTTTGTCATGTAAAATCCCCGTTTCTCTAATGAGTAATGCAATAAGTAGCGTTTTCTGTTCGATCTCATTATCACATCAATTTGAAATGGATGGATTAGCAAATAAAATGACGTCGTCACTCAACTTCACTGCTCATGCACGCTACACAATGTGCAAAAAACCAGTTCATAGCTGACAAAACAAGACATGTTTCTTTGATAAAGTAATGTAAGAAATCTTGTTTTAGCATTTCTCGTCTTGTGCATTTAATGGATAAGTAGTGTTTTCTCTTCATTCAAACATCGTCGCCGACATAGGCACGTGCCGCACCGGAAGTAAGTAGAGATTATTGCGACTACCGTATTCGCTTCGTTGACTTCCGCTTCGTGATTTTCTAATAAAAGTCGTACAAGTTTCAAACGAAGTTTTTCATCTAAATGAACTGTATTTAATTTGAGTGTTTGAGTTGCGTCATTAGGTATCGATAGTGTATTGGATGCAGATTACGTTACACAGAATAGCTTTTAATGGCGTGGTTATTTCTGACTCGTGCCATAAACAATATGCTAATCTCATGTTAAAAGCAAGCATGGTTTTTGTACCAATGGAAGGAGACATTGTCAGATATAAAGTGATTAATGCACACGATTTCACTGTTTTAACTGATGTAGAGAAAATGACGGGCAATAAAATAATTAACGCGTGCAATTTCACTTTTAATTTTATGATAGGATTTAATGCTTAGATGACAAGTACGCTCCGCATCACTGTGGCAGAATCAAAAGAGCGTATTAATCACGATTACTTTGAAATAAGAAAAAAACATTTTGGGAAGAATTATTCGCCAGAGTCAAAAAGCAAACATACTTAAAACCAGATCTGTCGAATTTTAATGGGGCTCCTATAAAGTAACGTACGTGTAGTAAAAAAGCAAGCTGGGGAAAACCTCAATCTGTGGATGAATTATTTTGTCGGAAAGCCGCTCTAGACTACACATTGACGAATGATAGAATATCAGTTGAATCATCAAAAATATACAGCTGTACCAAAAAAGACATAAGACAAGAGAAAAGTCGCGTTGTAGGGAAGAGACAAAACTCTGATAACAAGTGAAACCTTTGTAAAAGTAGAATGATCGAAGGTAATTTTACTGTGTCCACTCATCATGCATCTTAGTCTCACGATTGTATTTTGCAATTAGTTCAGCCCAAACTCTGCTAGATGTTAGTAAACACAGAGAACGCAACAGAAACAGCATAGCAAATATTAAGTTAATTGTATGAACCGTTTTGTTTGAAGGATGTTATTTATCACGTTTAACGCTACGTTAACAACGTCAACTATTCTCCTGGTGGTGTTTGACCAATTTTTACATTGGCTACAGTGACCCACTATAAGAAAGTGATATTAATCAACACACATGTTTAGCACAATAAACTGACCTTTCCTGTCGGTCAATCGACTTTTTTCGAATTTATTTATTTGTTAGGAAATAAATCAAATACACAGTTTCACTAATGTCGATCGTAACAGCAGCATTTATGTATTAATTTAAATCTTAGATTTTTTTAACAATTACATGATAAAAAAATCGTTTCATAAAGAAAACCGCGCTCCTAAGTGTAGCACGACCACGTAAGGAAATATATTGAACACAAATAATAATATACAGTGTGTACTATCTAGCACAATGATTCATCAGCAAGTAAATATAATTTTGTTATGATTTAAACAGTTTTGGTAGCTGAATACACAACGTATAGTCTGAAGTCCAATGACGTGTGGGCGATGCGTGGAAGTACAGCTGTGTTCAGATGTAGTATCAACCCTTCATTTGTGAAAAACTATGTCAAGGTTGTGAACTGGACACAGGGAGGCAAATCAGTAACTACAGGTAACGTATGTGTTCTAAGGGACTACGTAATCAACGTTAAGTACGAGTAATTGACGTAAAGATCGTGACTTTAAGTCATCTACATGTAGTAAATATGTAATCTTTACTATATATGTAACACATCCTGGCCAGATAAGTTATACGAAATATTCATACAGTTGCCTTCTTTGAGTAAATTGCAATTTTCTTGCAATTTGTAAACTGATTATTTTTGGGGACTTGGTTTATTTGTGGACATTATTCAAATATAAGCCTCACATTCCTCCTAATATAATTTAACAGCATATTTTGAAAAATGAAATTTCTTGAAAATTCAATCTTTTATATAATGAAACATTTTCGCAAAAAAAGACTCAATTTCACACATCGTCAGATATAATTTTACTTCACAACGTTCCAACACATAACTTCATTTGTAGAGTACTGCATTGCAGTATTAAGGATCGGTTTAAGGAGATATCTAATTAAAGAATGAGACGTAATGCATGTCCTCGCACGTGCATTTCACGTTATGTACAAAGGGAGCATCATGATACCGGTTCATTTACATAAATTGGTTTTATACCCAATTAAATGTTGTTAGAAATAATTGCAATGTGTTTTTCAACCGAATTACGTTAGCATAAACAGCTTATCTAAAATCTAAAACATTTTTATCAGATTTCAATAATGTGTTGCACCGAAAGTACATAATGCATGTCTGACAGTTATGCATACATACATTATGAACTACATAGACAAATGGGTGTGTTCAAGTTGACACTACTTCTGTGGCTATATATTCTACAGTTATAAAATAGACAACATGCTTACGTTGTTGTACCATTTCTCAAATTCATAACATGTAACTTTATTAGGTTACAGAAGATTTATAATATTTACATATATGGCAAATGTATAAAAAGAACAAAAGATAAATCGCCGATACAATTAGTTGGCGAAGCAAATAGTCAAAACCAATTTTCATATTCATATTAAAACGCCTCATAGTGGTTTTTTTTCAATAGATTTATGTAAAAGCATAAAAAATGAGAATAAACGTGTAAAGAATCTGGAACAAAGTATACAAAAGAACGTCTAAAATGATTATTTCAAGTAAATAATGTCATCTAAATTGACTTATTCTATAATATAAACATTATTATTTCCAGGTGAAAGAATAAGTTTGTTGTCTGATGGAGAACTACACATACGTGACATCAGGGATGTTGATCGCTACAGTACGTACCGATGTGTGGCTAGAAATGTGTTGACTGGGGAAGAGAAACAGAGTTCATATGCATATCTCCATGTGCACGGTACGTAGAGTATTATACAAACCATGGTCCAGTGACCAGATTTCACTCTGTTATCAGAAATAACTTAGTTTTACATAACAATTGACTTAGACATTAGTAAAAAGCAAAACTATAAGGTTAACGTTTTCAATTTAAATATTATATTTTCATTAACTTCTTGCAGGTCTTATTCTCGTGGAATCTGGATAGGGCCACACACCTCATTGTCGCATACACGCACCATTGTAGAAAGGCGATGGTGCCTTAGAGGGAAAAAAACAAACGCTATCGCATCATGGTCATCGCACCATCACACCATCGCCATTCTATATGACCCTATCCATATTCCATATATTCGACTACATGCTGTTTAAAACATTTAAATCATCTTATTCTAAGTTCTATCCACTTTTATTCTTCTTATAATCTATATCTTTTTGTAGATCCACCAGTGGGATGGTCGATACCCACTATGGACGATGTACTTCAAACGGTCAAGGTCATAGAGGGGCAGACAATCGAACTTCCATGCGTCGCCAGGAGCAACCCTCTTCCTAAATATCGATGGCACAAGAATGGGCAAACCGTTACTATTGACAACACACATCTTCAACAAAGAGGAGGAAATTTACGGGTCAGCGCGGCTCGAATCATGGACAGTGGTCATTACATGTGTAATGCTTCCAATGAGCATGGATCAGCGACAGCTGTTTCGGAACTGGTTGTCATTTGTAAGTAATGCTATACTGTATGGTATTTAAAACAATGATAGAGATGTATAATTGAACGTGTTTTTAATTACTGATTTATTGTCGGCGAATGTTTCTTATACTTATCACAATAAAAATATTTAAACAAAGAAGTTTCCTGCCAAAAGCATAATAAGATGACGTAACATACTATTCATATTCCAGCACAACTTACTGCCAACATTGACCCACCAAATCAAATCATCGACTCTGGACAGGCGGCCACTTTTAACTGTACTGTTACTGGTCATCCCATTTCATCCATAGTGTGGTACAAGAACGGCAAAAAGTTGGTTAGTGACCATAGGATCTCCATTCAGTCAGAAACCATACTGGAAATAACAGAAATACACAGACAAGATCAAGGCATGTACCAGTGTATTGTATCAAATGATGAAGGTTCCTCCCAGGGTACATCCCAACTTCTTCTTGGCGCTGCCCATCCGTCATTTATTGATACGTTTTTTGAACAGTTCGTACAAACAGGACAGAGAACTTCTCTCCGGTGTACAGCGGCTGGCAATCCTACACCGGAAATCACATGGACCTTGGATGGTGACGTCATACCTTTTGATCCTACAATTCACGTTGGTAGTTCAATTAACGCTCTTGGCGTGGTCGTTAGTTATGTTAACATTTCGGGCGTAAAGATCGACTATGGAGGAGAATATAGATGCGAAGCAACAAACAATGTCGGAAACGTTTCGCACACTTCCCGGATAAATGTTTACGGTAAGACATTTTTAGCATTCAAAATCAGAACTAAAGGCATAGTACATTGTATGTATTTGTGTATATGGTTGTGTCAGAGATATGAAAAGAAGATTTTGCAGAAGTCATAACAAAATTACAAAACAACCATTCTAAACGTTACTGATATACACGTATTTAATACAATCTCGTACCTGTTTCTGCACAAGATAAAATTAACTCAATTGAGATGGCATTATGTTAAAAAATCTCAGGACGAAGTAATTGCTGAGTCATGAGATAACACACATTCCTCTCTGGAACTGGGATAATCCTATTTTGCAAATAAATTGGTACGATGATCTTTTTTGCTATGCTAGAGCATGTTTAGATATCTTTACACCATTCTTAAAACCTACAAATCACTGGTAAATTGTTAAAACAAGGAAATCGTAATCACAAACATGTAATATTTTTAAACATTATTCGTAGCTCGTATTAAAGTATGGACAGTTTTCTACACATCACTGGTAAATTGCTAAAACAAGGAAATCGTAATCACAAACCTGTAATATTTGTAAACATTATTCGGAGCTCGTATTGAAGTATGGACAGATTTCTTCTGCACATTTTAAATGCAGAAAGATATCTTGTCAACTTTTCTACGGGGACTTAGCCTTCAACTTTAAAGAAACAAATCTTTAAACATTTGTCCTGCTTCTTTCAGAACAATTGTCGGCATTCTCCTTCATCATGAATATAACCCACTTGCAGTTAGGCGATCATTGGTTTGTACTTATGTCTTTATGCAGCTTCTTATATCTGCATATTAAATATCTGAACTGCACTCTGACTGACTGGGGGGACTGGATGACCGGACTTTTCCAAACTCGACAAGGTTGGGTTCTGATGCTCTTTCCCCTAGATGATTGCTAGTTGTACTTCCTTTAAATCTTGTCCTCTAGCTAACTGTCAGCCAGCCCAGTACAGTCCAGTGCAGTTTAGTGATGCCACTTCTATCGTTTGCCACTAAGGGTGTTCGACTTAGCCTTTCAACTCTTTTGAATAATTTATTCATTAAATCACTCGACTTTTCAGTGATTACTTCATTCATTTACTCGGCTCTTTTGTTAATTAATTGAATTGGTCAGTCGTTTGATTATTTTATTATATAATATTATAAGGTTCCAATGTCTTAAATGTTCTTAAGCCATCCACTCCCTTGCAACAGTGTCATTTGCTTGACTATGTCTTACTAACGGTCTTGGTTAAACCGAATGTCTTTTACAATCTTGTTATGCTCTTTTGGATGTAACGTTTGTTTATTTTTTTCTTCTCATTGGTTTATTGGTTTTGTTTCTTGTGTTTAGTGTGGATTTAAATATCCAATGCATCTGTCCAATGTGTCATTGATTTCGTTCACTCAAGTTAAATCTACATGTTTCGCATATTTACGGCCGCACTTGTTGAGTTATGTTTAAGGCCCTATCCACGTGTAAAGTGGAAAGACCTGTTAACCGGTTTAATTAACCACACTATTTAATTCGTTGAACGATCGTTCTAAGTCAAACAAATTTTCTGATGTTGACATTTAAACGGCGTTAGGTGCAGTACATTTGGTTGAATATGAGGAAAGGTTGTGCGTTGAACCTAGATAAATATAACTGACTTCAAAGTAGTGATTGCTGGCCTCAAATAGTTTTGTAATGGGGTTTTATTTCGAGTTGATGTTTGTTGGTGTTTACCTTGATCGTCATTCCATCTACTCATACATTAAATTTGGAGTGATAAATATGTACATTGCTCATAAACATGAATATATTATAAAGAAGACATTTGAATCTACGGTTATAATCAGTTATGAAACAGAATGAGCCTAACTTAATAATTATGGAACACCAAATACATGTCTGTCATCTAACATATAAGATGCAGGCATATGCACTCATGAACACACGAACAATTGCTCAATCTATCAACATATTAAGATGGAAGGTTAAAGTTATCAGCACATGTCTACCTTTGAAATGTTTTGTTATATCGTAGCTTTAAGTGACATTTGGCAAATAAGTTTAGCTACGAGAAATAAAGTTGTAGACATTGTATGTCCTCATTAAAGGTGGCATGCGCGACTTATTTACAAAACTTGGATTTCATATTAAGTCAAATTTTGTACCTGATATTGACATTTTAGCGACGATACGTTTGGATGAATATTAGGAATGGTTACGCGTTGATCCTATACAAACATAACTGATTTTAAAGTTACACCTGCCTGTCGATGTCAGATGGCAAACAAACATGCAGTTCATTAGGATGTTTGATAAGTTAGTGTTGTGTAAAGTCCCTCGTGTCGTTCTGTTGACTTATCTCTGCTACACTTTAAGAGGATTACATAATAGTCGATGGGTCTTCAGAGAGAATGCAGTACCGAAATTTATGCAATTCTATCGATATGAAAATAAAAAAACAATCGTGTACAAATTCACCCCGATGACTGTATTTCCCATGTTGTGAAATCCTTTCTAAATAATTGAAATTAAACCATAAATTTCCAAAACTGAGACCTGCCTGCCATTAGATAGAGCGACACGATAAGGGGACGGATTCACTGCTCGGATTTCCTATTATGTTCAATATGAAATTAATGCCTTAGATTTCCACGGGAGGAAATATTACTCTGGGATATATTAAATTTCTGCGAACGGAAAAATAAGGCAAAAGAAATCAATTAAGTGTTGTTGTGCGTTAAGACAAATCGATGGGATATAACAAGGTCTTGCGACGTATCTAAGTTACGTTCGAACCAGTTAAAAAAAATACTGAGTAAAAAAATAATATTTAAAAAAGGTTGATGCATTTATGTTTAAGTTCCTCGTCATATTACAATTGTTCGATGTTTAACTTCAAATCAATCAGAATTTTAGATATTTGTAGGCAATAAACTTGACAGCATACTAACAATAACGGACAAAACTATCTCGCACAATGCACTTTATTGATACACAATCAAAGGTCGACAAAATCAATGGGGAAAAAACAATTAAAAGTGCGCTCATTTCACAATTCTAATTAATAAAGAATTTTCAAATAAAACAAACTTAGGATTAATAAAGACAAAAAACGGTTATTCAAAAATCAGATATAAAGAATGCTGTGAAACAGAAACACATATAATCTAAATAATTTCATTAAGAGAGAAAGCGTGTTATCTTACGGAGCCGCTTATTAATGAACAATGTTATATGAACAAGGCCACATTTAGTCAAAACTTTTTGCTCACTTTAAGCTTTGGTGGATGTATATGAAACTTTTGTTTCATTATCACTTCATATTTTTGTGATGAAAAAACAAACTATGGCTAACTGAGATATTACATTATGTACAAAATGCAATCTGAAACATGCCTCCAATAAAAATATAGTATTTATAAGAGGAAAGAGTCAATACTTTGTTAAACACCCGCGTCCTGAATTCCAACTCTAAATCATTGAATTGCTTTAAGTTAAAAATTTGTAATTTATGTCATAGTTTAAGCATTTAAACAATTTGATAAATGGATAGCAAATATTTTTTATAAAAGGAAAATGTATTTTAGTGCCAAATATAAGATAAGAAGAAACAGAATCAACAGAACAAAGGATATTAACAAACAAACAATAGCCACATCAATAAGTCACCATCAGAATGAACTTTCAAACTGCAACGGGCATTTAGAAACAACGTAAAATTAACCAAGTGAATGAGAAGACTTCACTCATATCACACAACCACGCTTAGACAACCCAGTGAATAAGAGGACTTCACTCATGTCATACAACCACGCTAAGACAACCCAGTGAATGAGAAGACTTCACTCATGCCATACAACCACGCTTAGACAACCCAGTGAATGAGAAGACTTTACTCATGTCATACAACCATGCTAAGACAACCAAGTGAATTAGAGGACTTCACTCATGTCATACAACCACGCTAAGACAACCAAGTGAATGAGAGGAATTCACTCATGTCATACAACCACGCTAAGACAACACAGTGAATGAGAAGACTTCACTCATGCCATACAACAATGCTTAGACAACCCAGTGAATGAGAAGACTTCACTCATGTCATACAACCACGCTAAGGCAACCAAGTGAATGAGAGGACTTCACTCGTGTCATACAACCACGCTAAGGCAACCCAGTGAATAAGAGGACTTTACTCTTGTCATACAACCACGCTTAGACAACCCAGTGAATGAGAAGACTTCACTCATGCCATACAACAACGCTAAGAATCAACCGTCATCAACGGACTCGAAGGGGAAAATAAATTTTGAAGCAACTACACCTTATAAAGAAAATAAAACCATAAATTGAAATCCCTATAATTTATCTGATTAAAACTCAAAAACAATGGAAGAAGCATATTTCATAAACTAGTGTCAGTTCGATGAGCTAACACATACGTAGACTGCAAGCTTCATGTTTTAATACATGTTATAGTGATTTAAGTAACGTCAAAAAATTAATTGTCCCAAGTTTTGTACACACTACGATTGCTTAAAATCAAAACTTATTGGGAAGAATGGTTCTCGCATTAATCATTTCTTTTTTAATTTCATGGTTTTTTTGTGATAACAAATTGTGATTGATTTGTATGGTTGCATGTCCCTCCGATGCACATGCTGTCATGCTCCCGTCTTTATATTGCCTTTTTATATGATATCGTTTATTGTCAGGTTTAAGAATATACGCAAAAAAAATAGAAGAACAACAACTAATAAAATAACTACATGTAGACACAAAAAGTGTTTTGATATGAGAAATAGTTTTCTTTAACTTAGCGATTGGTTTATACGAAATTGTATGGAAGTTGTATATTACACTGTAGAGAACATGGGAAATTATTTCTATGTAATGTTAATCATCAATTATTTTGTTGGAATGAAATCCATCAGCTTGAAACAACGCCATTATTTTTCGGTGCCTTTTAGAGCCTTTTATTATTTGTTTTCTATTTTGTTCAATAATTTGCTTAATCTCTAGAGAGTTGACGGTGTTGGTGCCATGAAAAAATTCAACAACTATAAAGTAGCCATGTGTTATATGGTCACGTGTTATAGAGTCATGTGTGCGTTTGTTTCATGTTTCACATCCGTGGCGATGGAATTGTAATTTGTTTCGAAAGATCCGTAGGGACAGCGATTGCCTCATCTCTAACACGGTTGTAGCACCTCCTGTCTTTTAATTATTTGAATTAATTTGCCGTTCGCTATTAACGGGTTCGTGTAACTTACGTGAAATTGATTACAAAACTGGTTTTATACTATATTATAGAAGTTTTATAGGTACAAGGAGAAATGTATTATGTAATGAAAGTTGATGCAAAATTTGAAATTTCGTAACTCAGTAATTTTAAAACCGTTGACCTAAAAATGATTACACAATGGAAGCAACAAAGAAGTGGTGTCATACGGTATATCAGAATAATAAAATGTCTGGTTGTTCCTACAAATGTATAGATTTTGTAACGATCAAAAAAATAAAAACATTTTAGTTCTAAAACTACAGAAAACAAATTCCATGGTATATCACCATTAAATTTATATTACATAACTATAATCTAGAAATATTTAGAATAATCCGGATATCTTCATTTCTATAAACATTGTAATGCAAGTTCTCGATTCTAATTTTACTTGCCATTGTCTTTTATTTTAGTAGGAATAAGTTAATTTTTATAGTTTGTATGTTGATCCCTATTTCCATATTAGTTAATATAATTTTAAAGTATTGTCTAGGTGTGGTTTTTGTACTTCGTGATTTTTAACCACCGCCCCCCCCCCCCCTTTCTTGGCTTTGTAGCTTAGATTTTTACCGATATCTTGTCTGTTTTGAAAGCATAAATTCATTTTTTATTGAGTGTCCATTGATGTCGGTTGATTCGCTTACCTGGGAGTTCTAGACGGGGTTTCTCACAGAGCATTGGTGCTTTCCTCTCATACATAGTATATTCATTGGTGGCAAGTATCGGTCTGCAATTTTGTATTTTTAGTAAAAGGACTGTGGGACATGTAAGCATTTGACGAACGTGTGCGCCAATTTTTTTTTCTTCATTTTTTAATCAGTTTTTATTTGTCATTTTTAAATCGGGATCTATTTCAATTAATTTCAGTCATTTCAGTCTCCGTTCGAAGTGTCTCTTCCAGTCTGTCGGTGAAGAATTTCGTGTGTTTTGATTTGTTAGTCTATACTGTGTTGAAGGAAAATGGAGTCCTTGTTGAAAATATATAAATCTGGCTAACCCTTTTGTTGGTGTCTTCTCAATCTGCTGAACAGTTGATCATGTCCACTAATCCACCATTGATTCTTATGTTGATACTTCGGATCATAACAATTCTTTGTAAAGACTGACACCAACATCATGCTTCACGCCTTTCAATAGAACAGAACATTTATAATTTCTAAACATCAAAGTATTAACCAAGGAAGTATCCCATAGGTCGAGATTGATTTCTCTTAAATAGCTTTAAATGTTTACAACATGTCTTGATTAATCACATATGAACTCTAATAGGACGCAGATACCCGTCTCTGGAGAATGGTGTGCATCTCACCTACACTGTCGAGAGACTTTGTGATCTTAAATTTGATACAGAATAATTCTGTTTAGCGATATTTTCCTGTCGTCTAATGAGCTTATGTACAGTAAATCTTGGTCAATATGGCTGCCAGGCTATTACATATCTATGTAAATATAGGCGACTGGTGGGTATTAACATGAATACCTTGTACAGTAGATGGTATATTAATGTTGTGTAAACAAATCTGTTTCCATTGATCGTGGTGCGGGTTATAAACCGACGTTAATAACACCATAAACGGGTTATCATACACATTAATGACCATATCACAATCCAATCTATCACTTAACGTCTAATGCTTAAACCAACAGTTTCCAGGAAGGTTTATTTGCAGTATACATATGGTCTCTCTTTACAGGTTTATGTAAATTGCAGTCAGTTATCAAATAATGCATAGATACAATCGCAGTTGCAAATAGCTGTTGTAATGTTGACATTTGGATCAATGTCAATGGCGTTTGTCTCGTTTTTCATTTTGATTTTAATTTGTTGCAGCAGTCAATTGAGAAACGATAATAACAACGTGGGCGCCGTACTTGTTATGTGTTGATTGACTTTGAGTTTATTAATGATGGTCAAACCATAATATTAGTGCTCTGTTTTGATTTCATTATATAGACAATACAAATTACCTACGTGTCTGTTTAGAATCGAGGTGAATGACTGGGGGATTCGAAGGAGACAGCAGATGTTCAGCACATTATCGAATGCTGCCTGATATTGTTATTTGTTATAACTTTAAACACTCGTTATAAATATTGTTTGCCTCACAACGTCCAGTCACTTATCACACAAAAACACTTTAGTTCTAAAACTACAGAAAAAAAACTTTCATAAAATCCTAAACCCATGGATGCAAACATACCACATGAACATGAGAATACATAATGTATACTAAAACAAATATTGAACACAAAAGTAAGCATACAAAATTTCTTTTAAAAACTATAAAGCAAAACGATTTTCTTATAATGATCATTTCCTTCATCTGCCTGAGAGAATTTCCGTTTTTTCATCACACAATTATAAAAGGAAGCATAGTTATAACGGGTGTACTAATACATTAACGTGTACTTGTATATTAAAGCAGGACAATTACCTAAATACAGTTGCCAGCAATTTTAATCTTGTTTACTTCTTTTCGCTTGTAGGTATACCGTACGTACGACCTATGAAGAACATCACAGCCACTGCAGGAGAGACATTGTCCATTCGATGTTATGTTGCCGGTTACCCTGTCAAGTCAATCTCTTGGTTCAAAGGTATACCAGAAACTACAAACACAAAAACTACAATAAGGTTTACTTAACAAAAACAATCTGAGAATATGGTTTTTACCAAGTTTGCACATTGCACTTTTTCTTCTCTATTTGAGGATGTTGGATGTAGCTTCGTTTCCTTCTCATCTAGGAAAGGTTTTATAAAATGTAATTTCTGGCGGTTTATGTTTCATTAAATCCACTTTGTTTATTCATTCATAAATTTCATCTTAAAAATTGGGAGTGATGCAAATCATATTATCGAACTTGAAAACATTTCAAAACAAGTATAAAATAAATATAATAAAGTGTATTCCTTTAAATTATTGAGGTAACTATATTGCAGGCATTTTTATTTTCTATTAATTTGATTTTCAAGGATCATGTAAATTACAAATGCATCATTCGTTCTCAAAGCGTTCCACAGCTGTTTTACCTTTGAAAAGTACAAACTTGACCAACAGATAAAAGTTATGTTTAAACCTTCCAAACTTCGTTTAACGTTAGTATCACATGTTGACGTGACGAACTATTTCATGCTTACAAGTTTTAGTAGTTCTCTTTTTTGTGTGCTTTTCTTGACGAATTTTGTTAGTTTATTTAATTCCTATATTCCTGCTTTAAAGATGGGCATCAACTACCTCGAAATCACCTACAGAAAGTCATTAACGGTACGCTAACCATTGAAAAGGTCCAGAAGTATACGGACGTGGGTAGATATGTTTGCAGAGCACGGAATGGCGACGGGCAGGGAAACAGTAGTGCTGTGTTCATTGCTGTACTAGGTACTGATTAAAGAGAATTAATTTAAATCGTATTGCATTTCTTTTATCTACACTATTTCATTATATTACCTTAAAATAAACTGCTCTGCTTCGTGTAGTTATAAGATCTCATTATCAATAATTGAAAATAGAAAAAATTACAACAATAATAAATTATTGTTTTAATTTTTTTTATAGTTATTTTCATATGACTATATTCTTGCGGTCGTTTTTCAATTGTAAATATCTAGTACCAACTTTTCCTAAATCACAACGTCTTTTATAGCATTATTTTATGTAAAACAAATGTAAATTGTTCATTATTCCTTACATTCTGGTGCTTAATATTGTGATGCAGTTATTGTTTGTTTGTCAATGTCTCTCGTTATGTTGATTCCACTCATATTGTTTTTATGAAGTAGAAATATGTATATATGTGCAGGGGATTCCATCGGCTCTTGAAAGGCCATTGATAACCCAAATTCTGAATATGAATTGGGCTCTGTGACAGATCTTGTCAACAGTGATAGTTTTTTTTGTCCTGTACTTTGTTTTCGAAATAATCAAAAGGTTTGCTAAATTATCATTGGCAAATATAGTTTAAAATGATGAAATGTGCTGTGTTCTTAGTCTTTGTCTGTTGAAGTTAAACTTGTTTTGTTTTTTTATGCTCGTAGAACCTCCAAAAATAGATACATTTAGATTTCCTCGTAAAAAGCTTGGTGATCGTGTTGTTGTGTCGTGTGTTATCAGTAGTGGAGATCAGCCATTAGAAATCCGCTGGACAAAGGACGGAGAAGCCATTCCCCCGGACATCGGAATAACCGTTAATGTGAGTACACTATACATTAATGATTATTTGAAAAAAGGAAAATAGGGGCACAAATGTCAACAAAGCTGTAACGTTAATAGATAAATACCAGTTACGTATTTAAACAATGGTTCACAAACCGAGATAATGTATTCTCTTTATAGTTTGTAACATATATCGTACATATAAATGTATTAATTCTATCGAGAAATATTAAATAATCAATTAAATGTAAAAGAAGTAATGCATTTTCATAAAAACGTGAAAGAGAACAAATATTTATTTAAGCATCTTAACATGAAAAAAGATTGATAGGGTTGCTTCGATAGTTTGCACCGATTTTGTTTAATTGGATAAATTGCATTGATCTTGGATTGCATTGACAACTTCTATTGATTTTTAATTGCTTGGATAGTTTTTATTGTGGAATAAATGGAAAACAGGACGAACACAGGGGGAAAAACTGTTTTTCGTCTCCCTGTTTCAGCTACTTTTGATTTTTAATGGCTTTTTCCTTGGTCGTTATCTCTTGAATTTAAATATTATTATATTTGCAGTCTCTTTGGAGAAGATGTCATTCTTCTGTACTTTATATTTTACAGAAGGTTGGGACATACAGTAGTATGTTGTCGATCGGGGATGTTAGTCCTCGACATGATGGTAACTATACTTGCCACGCCCACAATGCTGCAGCTGATGTCAACTTTACAGCTAGACTCCATGTTGACGGTATATATATTAAAGTATATCTCTCGTTTGTAAGGTAAATGTTTGTAGGTTATATTTTTCTGAATGCCTGTTGGGAGTTTTTGTTCTTAGATTCCTCTTTGTTATTGCCTACTTGGGTATGCATTTTAGTATACTGAAATGTTTTCGTTACATTGATTTTACATGTAATATTAGTTATTCGGTTGGTTTGGTAGGCGATTTTTTCTATTTTATTTATTTTGTAAAATTACATGTAGTATAAATAATGTGGTATTTATTTTTCAAACAGTTCATTGTATATATAAGCTTCAAGACATGCAATATACTTATTATGAATTTTTACATATTTTCAGTTCCACCAAGATGGATCATCGAGCCAGAAAATTCATTTGTAATTTTAAACGGAGCTACGTCCTTGGACTGTTGGACGGCAGGTACACCTGATCCGGTAACAAACTGGATGAAAGCTGCAGGTAAATATTCCCTATGTAAAGCATTAAAAGATTGATGTATAGGTCAGGTGTGAAGTTTTCAACAGTTATTCTAAAACACAGAATTATATACAAGAACGATGAAGATATAATGTATGGTAGAGATAATATCAACCAACCAGTGTTGTAGAAATTATATATACACGACGTGTTTTTTGGCTTGTGCCTTTATCAGGTATTAACTTTAACATTGTCACACACAAAACGTTAAACATGAAAGACGTTATGTCATTTGACATTCTGTGCATGTACTTAGATTTGTTCTCTTGCTGCAGTTGGTGGTAGTTCTGGTGAAAGTAAAAATATACAATGTCTGGCAAAAGTCCCGGAATAGATACCTCTTTTCCCTTATCATATCTATTTTGTAAATTTTTATTTTATATTTTATTCTCAGGAAATACACCAGGAAACTACAAAATGTTAGATTATGTAAAAGATGACATGGCTGACGATGCTAGAATGCAGATGCTAAGTAACGGTACCTTGATAATCAGACAGGCAGTGGATAGTGACCATGGCTATTACTTGTGTCACGCTGATAATGGCATTGGCGTGGGACTTAGTAAAGTCATTTTTCTAACAGTTCACAGTAAGCATTTTTTCATACTTGTATACGATTTCAATTGTATTTTTGTAACTTTAGTATTAGTTGTATTTCGATGAAGTGAAATGGATGTTATGATGTCTATATTACATCCATTTACTAATAAATGTGTGTTACTTACAATGACTTCTTATGAAACAAGAATGGTTCAGGAATATGTATCTAAACTAATTGTTAGTATATGTACCTACTGTTTCATGTTTAAAGCAGACCGCAAAAAATGTTTTTCATTACGTTCATTTACATAATTGCTGGTTTCTTAACTGCAGAAACGTTTATTCTCAATGTGATCATTTCTGGATATCATCTGAAGTTCTTTACATCTGTGTCTTACTTTGTTAATGTCTTTGTCTCGTAATTCTTATTTCGTTCATTTATTTATCTTATGTATCTTGTTTTGTTTATTTAGCCCCACTTATTTAGTACACATTGTTTGGCTGATGCAATTATATAATGTCTGTTAGCTATTTGTCACTTTTCTTCACTTTAACCATGTTTATTTTACTTTAGTTCCAGCTAGATTTGACATGGCTACAAAGAATTATACTGTCCAAAGAGGCCACAACATCACAATGGATTGTCAAGCAATTGGTGACAAACCACTGTCCGTTACCTGGAGTTTTAACACTCAGCCGTTAAGTCTACAGCCGTCTCGAAGGTATGAGGTTTTACAAAAGAGGAAAACAACTCTTAACCTTATCTGACAGCACAAAAATTTCAGCAAATATGAATGAGAGACATAAAAAAACCAAGCCAATAAGGATAAATCGTATATGCAGCTTTTAACACTCTGATATTTAAAGTAACATTATTGAGGTTTTATTGTTGTTTGTTCTTTAATTAAACGTAATGGAAACTATTATGAACGTTAACAATTGGTATATTACCAGGCGTGAAATAAAAACAGTGAGTACATCCCGTGGAAAGTTATCCCACCTGACGTTACGCCCCACAGAGAGAGATGACACAGGTTTTTATGTGTGTAATGCAAAAAACAAATTTGGCAACGGTGCATTATCAATGAGACTAACGGTGCTAGGTGAGTAGTGTAATTAGTTATAATATGCATGTGCATGTATGCATTTATGTTGATAAACTAGGCCTTTATACTCTTTACAAAAAATGTACCAACTATACAATTTTGATAAATACTTGCTGTTTTGGTAATTCTATATTTACCAAGAGCAAAAAAGAAAATTGAAACTCTTTTCGAACGTAATCGCATCACTATATTCGTAGCGACTGTGTATTGGATAATCTTTATTACGACTCCAAACTTAGTTGAACCATTCTGTCAAGTTTTCAAGTATTATAGAATTCAAATCACATGATTTTATCTTTAATTAAAGAATTATTAAAATTGTTATGTTTATTTTTCTTTGATTTAGAACCACCAGAGGCACCTGCTAATCTCACGCTGGTGAAAGACTTTACAAGGAATCTTACTGTGTCGTGGGAGAAACCATACAATGGCAACAGTGAACTGTTGTATTACATAATAGAATACAAAAACTCAACAGGTAAGTACTTTACTAAATAATACATGTCTGTTTAGTTATACCTATATACAATTAAAATATCTCATTATAAATTATTATAATGTGAAGAATATAGAATACTCTAATTTGATTGGTTATTTTAATAACTTTGTGATTTCTTTGAACAGCGGTATGGCAAGGTGTCCTTCCCAATGTGACAGTTCGTGCAACCTTTGTAACTGCTCATGTCACCAAACTCCACCCAGCATTTACATACCACTTGAGAGTCCGAGCTAATAATTCCGTAGGGTATGGAGCCGTCAGTGAACAACTGTCAGTAACTCTTGGAGAGGAACGTCCATCTGGGCCACCCCAGGAAGTCAAGATCACGGCCATTGAATCTGAAGCTTTACGAATCGTATGGATGGTAAATATAAATTTCTGTATTTGAATTGACAAAAGGAGAAGTCTGCATAGAAGGTCTTCATGCATTTAAGAGTGTATAAATATATACATTTATCATTGAAAGAGACAGAATAGGAGGGAAAAGGGCAGCAATAAAAAAAGTGAAATACATACGATAGAACGGTGCAGGGATCCGTCATGTTGACAACCTGCATCAAAACCACAAGAAAGACTGTGGCATGTGCAAAGTTACAGGATACTTAAGAAAAAAACGTGATAGAAACAAGAAGCACTTGACATGTGTGATGAGAACTACTGAATACAAAATCGTCACAATACTGGTCATATTTGTGTGTTTCATTGGAAAACGGACATCACTGTTTTACTACAAGTGGCATCTTTTTGCGTACTATTGTAGAACCGCGGTCAAGATCTTGTGTATGAATAGCTTTCAGGTAAAGTGTTTATAAATACTTTGCTGTATTGTAGTTTCGTTAGTTTATGTTGAACATTTGCTATGTGGGGAAAAGTGATATACTCACATGTCATTTCTTGAAATAAGGATGCCAAGTCTAATTTAATTGCCAGACATCTGCATTAGAGAATTTCATTTCCTTAACGGACAATGTCAATGAGCACATTATCTTAATTTTAAGCAAATAAAAAGACATGTTACCAGGACTGGTGAAACGTGGGAACTGTTTCAAAATAAAATCTGATTTTACATGGAGTTCAATGGGAAATAACACAGAAATGACAAATTTTAACACTTATACCAATGCAAAAATATTCTGCAATAGAACTGTTGACCTTTTTTTGTATATGATATACTGCATTAACATATCTTTCTTATAAGCAAGAATAATGCGGGGGTCACCAGGAAAATGGTGATAAGGGACCGTCTCAAAGGTAAAATGTTGAGCTAAAACAAAAAAAAATTGTTGACACAAAAAGTCTTATGACTGATCTCAAATTCAATGTTTACAATTCCAATTAGCAGTATTTTCAAAATGTTTGCAGACCACGTGTTTATATTTAACATCATATTCATCCTTTAATGATTCTATCCAATTTTAGTTCAATTGTGGCCTTATTTTTGTACGACATCTGATAAGTACTGCTGTGCAGTTCACTGCACAATGAACGAAAACTCGAACTAGATCGGCCTCCTTCAGCGCCAACTATACATGTTATGCTATATTGTAGTAGGAATTTTGCCAAAGATTTAAAACAAAAATTTCAATAACAATGATGGTGCCTTGGTTATATAAATGCCCTTCTTCGTCACTGCAATGGTTGTTGAGTTATACTCTTAATGTTGCTTTCAATGTTCAATGAGAAATAATGTTTTTCGTATCCTTAACGATGAACTAGATGGCATTGTAGTTTAATAATGTGTATTTTACTTCAAATAGTTACCAATTCAAGATGATGTTGTCAATAAACTGTTCATATACTAATCCATGCACATTTTCATACATTTGTAGCCCCCTTTTTTGGACGATAGGAATGGTGTGATCAAGGGTTATTATATTGGTTATAAGGAAACTAGTAGTCGATCACGATTCATTTACATCACAAAAGCAGTGGAAGGAGAGTTTAAACCGGAACTTGATATACACAACCTAGAAAAATTCACCGAGTATACAGTTCACATACAGGCGTATAATGCTAAAGGGCGTGGTCCAGCCTCTCAAGATTACAATGTATTTACACTGGAAGATGGTAAATGTCGATTTGTATATACTATAAGAAAGTGTTTCTTATTCTTAAAGCACCCTATTACTACTGAATATTTGTAAAGCCTTACAAGCACATGAAAAATGTAGAAAAACAGACATGTTTTTGAGATTCCTTAAGCAATCACGATATAGAACAAAAAAGTCCATCATATACAGCAACAAACAAAATGGGAGGTCTTTGAAAAAGGCATTACCAATGAAAAATGAAATCGAACAAAAGCTGTGTGAAATTACCAAGGCTGTAGATTCATTATATTAAGGTTAAATATTGGAAATTATTTGCAAGGACGTAAAATAAAAAAAAAGAAATAATTATATCTTAACAACTCTGTAAAATTTAAAAATATAATGAGGAATCTTTTACTTAAAAAAGAGAAACACTATGTACACAGGGAATGTTAAATTAAATGACTCCATATCATAACCACACTTTTTATGCTTGAACTATTATTCTTTTTTTTGCAGTTCCGAGTCAGCCACCCAAAGGAGTACAAGCCACTGCCATCAATTCACAAAGTATCAAGGTCATTTGGTCACCACCACCTTTGTTTACGTTGCATGGTATTTTACAAGGCTACAGAATACTGTATAATTCTGTCAGGAAAGATGAAGGTACGTTGTATATCAGGTTGCCGACGACGTGGTACTTGTTATGCCGTCATGAGTAACCGGGATGACATAATTACTAGATAAAGTACAAATAATTTTGAAAAACCACTCCGTAAATCATAAACATAGTCGTATTGGTTCAGATTCTGATAGGTCTTGATCTCTAACGTGTGTGTATATATTTAATATATTCTAGTTTTATGTCACTGCGTGTTTACTTTCCGACCTTTTCGAATTACCTTTTGTTTACTAAAAAGTGAAGCGGAACTTGGTAGTTGCAACATGCTTTTCCCTTGTCATATAGTGTTTTATTTCTCTTCTTTTATGTTTTATAGATTTGTTGAACGTTATAAACTCTAATAACATGCATTTTACAAATACCGATTCTTATACAATTCTCTTTCTTACGTTTTATCCTAACAATTTGAATAATGCATACCCTTGGTTAATACATATGCCTGTTATCACATTCTATTTATCAAGACAGTGGTACTCACAACATACAACCTGGCCTTATGTTCTAAATATCTTAAAGATGTGTTGTAGCAAATAAATTCTTCTTCTCTGATTCTTCATGTATATCTTTTTCGTTTTGGTAATTAAAATAGTTGATAATTACATTATTGTTATCGCCAAATCATTTTAATTTATGTTAACATAAACATATGTTATATTGCAATGTAGATGAAAGTGATGCCAATACTGTAACATCCTCGCAACTTCAATACACTTTGACTGGACTTTCAAAGTATACCAACTACAGTGTCCAGGTACTAGCCTACACCCGGAAAGGAGAAGGAGTACGGAGTTATCCAATATACATTAGAACACAAGAAGATGGTAATTAAACCTGTCTGTTAAAGTATTGAAGACATTAAGAGAATGAGTAAGCGTGTCAGAGTGTAACTGAACTTCATTTGTATCTATGCATCTATCTAACACCCTGAACCCTGAGAGAGAGAGAGAGAGAGAGAGAGAGAGATATCCTTTTTGTTTTTTTGAACAGTGTGCAACGTTGTGATATACAAAAAAAGAGTGATTGATAGTAAGCAAATAATATGTGATAAATGGAGCCAAAGAAATCGCACCAAACGTCCCTTCATTAAAAAGATGTGTAGAACGTTGCCAAACACTAAGAAAAATACGCATAACAAATACTTACCTTAATGCACTCGTATTTAGCGTTATTGTCACTGACACATCCATACCCTTATATAAGGGACACAATTGTTACTTTATAAATGAATGTCACTTTGTTAATAATTCACAGCCGTACACAACATTTATTTTGGCGATTTTTGATAGCCGTCTGCTGGTCATGGGTTAACCGCAGTCATTGCCATGGTAGGCAACGTTGGTCAAAGGTTCTGTGAGTTCAAACCCCGGCTTAGTAACGGAATTTGACATTATGAATATAGGCATGTAACGTATTTTCTATAAACAGACAAACGTTGTAAATCTTTTCCAGCACCAGAAAAACCAGCTAACATTAAAGCTCTGCCAGTAAACTCAAGTAGCATTCTAATAGCATGGAAGGAACCCGTACACAGTAATGGCATACTCACCAAATATAACCTCTTCATGCACAACGATTCTGATCCAACAAAGGTATAATTATTTCTTTAATCATATATTTATTTATTTATGTTATGAAAGAATGTCCTACATTTTGTGGAAAGAAATGTGCTGTTAGTTTCGTATTATGATATAGATACGAACATATATATTCCTATTAAACGTAATTTCTATACCTCTTTAAAAATGTGGATCTAGTTCATTATTTGAGACATCGCATAATAGGGATGATCTTTGCCCAACGTTTTTTTTATTGTGTGCCAATGTCAATGGACTTACGGCCTTAGAATATCGTCTTGGTTTTTCGATTTACTACTGTATTATACACTTGTATTATTAAACTTGTGTCATCGTAGTTTCCATATAGGCAGTAGAGTTACATTGTCAATGTTAATTAACCCTGACCAAATATACACCTTGTAAAAAGTCTATAAATAAAACTTTAATTAAATGTTATAACAACATATTAATCTGTGATACATTTTGATTGATAAAGGAGCAAGTAATTGAGGTGACGGCATCAAAGACAATGTTCGCGTTAAATGATTTGGAAGTGAATGCTGAACACAGCTTTGCGGTATCAGCAGCGACGAGAATAGGCGAAGGGAAGAGAACTCGTACAGCAAGAGCAGCTCCTCTGGAGAAAGGTAAACATTATAGAATGCTAGTACTGCAGGATCAATATAAATTGGAAATTATATTTTTTTTCACCCATCACTTTTTATGATGATTACAATAAGTTAATCTAATGAATCAATTATAAAATGAAAACATTGTACAGTCAGTTTAATTATTTTACAGTGTCTGCGAGTATTGCTAGTTTTTCTGATGAGTTGACCATACCTTGGCAGCATCCTGTAACCTTGCCGTGTATAGCAGTTGGTGAACCAGAGCCCACTGTCACGTGGCAAGTTAGGTAAAGTAGTAAATGGCTATTCCATCGTTGATGAAGTCTACAATTGAATTTTTGTTTCATTCAAGAACAAAGAAAAATATGATATGCTATATTGAGTAGGCCGAGATTCCTCTGCCCTCTTGAACGAATGCCGTTTTCTGATATTGTTCGTTTAAGAAACGTTTAAAAACGGACAGTATCAGAAAACAGCATTCGTTCGAGGGGCAGAGGAATCTCGGCCTAATATTGAGGTGAAACTGAAGTATGGCCCTGGTTTCATACGTAGCGTCTAGTACATACAGCGCTCCACAAGCTGACTCACAATTGTATTGAAAATATTTTTGCCTCATTTTAATTTTGTTGTTGAGGTAAGGCTATGTGTGGCCGTTCAATTTGCGACGGTTTTGAAAAACTCAAATTTAGCGTCAATATTTCAATGTTTATGATGCGGCATATTTAAAGTATCAGCATGCAACTATAAGTATCAAAGTGTTCTAGATAGTATTTTCTTAAGAATGTTTGTAGCATGTTTGACCATATTATATAAAGCACGTTAAGTGAACATACGTGTCATATAAAACATCCTGAAATTATCAACAGGACACAATGCTTGTAAGAACTAAAGTTGGCACTGCAATCGCGTTATATTATAGTCTCGTTTGTTACGGTTGATACTAATATTGATCGTTTTTGTATCTCAGAGGCAAACCTGTAAAACTGAACAAGCGTGTGCAGATTCTACATAACGGTTCCTTGCACATAGCATCTGTTGAAGGTGGAGATGCAGCGAACTATACATGTATAGCTGAAAATATATATGGCTCAGATCGCATTGTGTTTGCAATCAGTGTTCAGGGTAAGCTCACATGTTTTACAATACAAAGACTTAGAACATACGTAATTATGAAATAAGTTATATCGAATTCAACATTATCTTATAGCAAATGTTTCACGGATACAATATAAAGCGAATTTACATAAAATTTGTTTTGTTGATATAATGATTTTATTGTCACTACGGTTTTTCTTTAACGGTTTTGAACAATTTGAAAATGTAAAATCACGGTTTATCTATAACGGTTTTTGGAAATTTGTAAATGTAAAGTATCTTTGTGTTGAATGATTTTTATTGTTGCTCCACTTCTATAGTCAGCGACAAAATCGGAAGTGAGTACAATGCGTACGAGGTCATATATTGGTGAAATGTTGTCACTTTCTTTCAATATTTCTACTATTCAGAATCTTAACTTGATTTTTGTCCTGTACATACATATGTGCTCGTTATTTCTTTGCACGTTTTTGTTGCATGATATATTTATTTGCATCGTGCATTTTAAGTGAAAAGTTTTATTTTGATCCTGAACTGTTGATATATGTTACATATATATAAACAACAAGTGTGTACGATCAACGGAAAAAAGAAGAAAGGTGTACGATAAACGGATATGGAACGGTTAAAATCCATTGATGCAATTAATTTTAAATGAGGGTAATAAAAAATTATGAAAAATATTACCCAGATAAATGACAATTTTTTTAAGAAAAAAATGTCAGCCAATGGAGTAGGAACGATGCGTTTCTTAATTGAGCAACAATTTTAAACATACCAAATATGCTGATATAGTTTTCATTCAACATTTGAATGTTAATTTTGAGGTAGAAATTGCATGCTTATTGCCAATTTTTTCTAATTTTTTTATACTTCTTTTTATTCATTGGTAGATTATGCTTTTTTTGTTTAAGTGCACCTATCACAGAGTACAATTTAAATACATTAAGTAAATAGATAATGAATAAATAACTAGTTCCAATGGAAGCACATTGATAGTCAAGTTAAGTGAATGTGTTAAAACAGATTTAAATATAAAATTAAATTAGAATTTCAACTTAGTGCATTATTATGTGTTTCCTTGTCAATTAACCAGACGATAAATGAAATATTAACGATCCTTCAAGAAGAAAAAGTAACATATGTTTGTTATATTTTTTGACTAAGTGAAACAAAAAGAGTAATAAAATCCAAAGTAAAGAAAAAAGTAATTTAAGTTTGTACCAGCGAATTTTCTATTTATCATTCATCTACTTAAATAGAGGTTCTGGCGTGATAAGAAATATATTTTATCTAACTTTTCATGTAAACGTTATGTTTTTTTGTTTTAGAAATTTTAGATCGATATGATATATTCATATCATTTTTTGTTAAAGTGAAATAAACGGATAAATTTTCACTAACAAGTTGTCCCTAATAATTATGAGTTTAATGTTTCATGAAATGTATGTAGGTCAAGAATTTTTCTTGGCCTAATATATTGGTGCAGTTTGACTATTGAAGTTTGAAATTATCTAGGGTAATCCATTAATATGGTATATTTTGAGATTGGGCAATGTATATTGTATAAACTTTTGGGGTGAAATAGTATTTTCAGTATATCATATGCATAATGTTCGTTAAAAATAACCATTCAAATAAATGTAGTAAAAATTTGTTAAAATAAATATCATGAAAAAATATGAAAATAATTTTGTTTAACTTGTTAGACTTTACATATGTATTTATGTTTGGCACTTGATCACTTTGTTTGAAATGTGTGTTATAAAAATAATTTTGCACAGTAATAAATAAATATATATAATTAGCAACTACTGTCATATTTCTGTTAACCTTAATATGTACTTTTTGATCTTTACATTAGATCCTCCGAAGCCACCAAAGATTTACATTGCTGCAACAACAACTTCCACCATACAAGTCAACTGGAAATCTGGCAGTAACGGTGGAAGTCCAATTCAAGGTAAATGAAAGTGTTTTGTAAACAATTAAGCAACTGGTGCAGTTGGTTTGTATTTTGTAATTGGTTTTACGTGATAAAAACTATGATTGAAATTTATGTAAAATTTAGGATGCGTCTTTCAAAATAGCTGGAACCACCAGTTACTGAAAAACTTATCTGTAATATATATGTGTAAAAAGAATGACATGATACATGTCAAGAATGGCACCAAAAGAAAAAAATGTTGTTGGACAAAAATTATTTGGGGTGGTACTTTGACTTTGAGTAGATTCTAAACCTGATTGAAATATTTCTCAAAAAAGTAAAAAGTGTAGACAAATGTTTAAATGAGAAATGTTAACAAGAAATAAATGAAAAATAAAATGGTTAGTTAAGTTTTCTCGATATTAATTGTTATATATTTGTATACTTATAATATTTTGATAGGTACTTTTTTATGTTAATATGAAGCCTTTTTTCAATAATTTTCAGGATTTTCGTTATTTCATAAGAAGGAACATGAAGCATGGCGCAAAATAACCCTTGGACGTACCAACAGAACATACACATCCTCTGGTCTTTTGTGTGGTACCTCTTACAGGTTTTACATCCTTGCATTCAATGTGTTTGGAAACAGTCTGAGCAGCGACGTCATATCTATAAAAACAAATGGATCAAGTAAGTTGTTTTGACTGGCTAGTAAGATATTGATATGTCAATCTCATAAATGTATAGAATAAAGTGTTAATCATTATTTTAAAGAAGTATTAGAAGATTATAAACAGCTCAAAAGATACAAAAAGGAAAAAACCCAAAGAAAATAGCACTTAACTGTTGTAAAAAAAATAAGAAGAAATAGGAGCATAATATACGATGAATATAGAGACTGATAATGGGTGACATTTTAAGAATTAAAACAAAAAGAAATAGGATCAACAGAACAAACGCTGTACTCCCTGATTATGACTGTTATAATACAATAGTTATTTTCCTGAAAAACAGAGATAGGAACATATCATATGAACATCGATTATCACTTTTTATTGTATCAATATGTTGTGATTTTAATGAAAAGGTGTTGTTCAGTGTGTTCTTTTGAATTCGTTATTAGCACCCATCATGCCCGCCCAAAGCAGATTAATGTCATCCATTAATACGACCTCTGTTGATCTTGACATGACGAAGTGGCGAACCTCAGGTTGCCCTATAAGGTACTATTCAGTAAAGTACCAGGTGTGGGGAGACGATGTCTGGATCGAAGTCGCCAGCAATATCAACAGAAACACGGTATTTATATATATATTAGTATTTTGACTTATGCTTATTTCCACTTTACTCTGAGTCATACTTTACACCTTAGATTGTAGAACATTATTAAGTGGAGTTTTTTAAAATGTCAATAAATCTTTTGTAAAAATTATTTTGTTTTAAGATTGACTTTTTGCCTGATATAATAAAATGACATGAAGCTTCAGTTCTTGTACATTATGATAATTTTTTAAAAAGGGTTAATCATTGTATTGTTTTGTACTATTATCATGGCCACGTCCTACTCCTATTTATTCTGGTTTGTTTTCGATTATTTTTCCTACTCATATCCTGCTTGTCATGTACTTACTTGCCATATTATCAGTGTGTCTTGATTCATAGACACCGGGCCCGATTTACACAAACCTCTATTTATACTTACTGTTCTGTTATGATTCTCTATAAGTTTGTTTTTCTTCTGTTGTTCAATTACTATGTGACGTCGGTTGTTTTCCAATATCGTCATATAAAAGTATTAAGTAAAAACATTGTGCACAATATTAGGTTCTAGACTTAAAATCTATAATTTTTTTGACGTGATGAAATAAAAGGCTGGTCGATTATTGCATCTGTGTTTGAGTTCTAGTTATTAATGGTCATGACATTGGATTATTTCAGACACTTTTCACAGTTCTTGACTTGCACCCAGCAACGTGGTATATCATGGTGGTTACAGCACACAGTGATGCAGGATCAACAGAAAGTCAACTTAAGTTTGCTACATTAACGTACCATGGAAGTAAGTCATTATTAAACCAATATTTAGTTATATCAATATCAAGCACGTGCGTTACTCATGTAAAGTAGTCAGTACGAAAATCTAAGATGATCTTAAAAATACATAAGTCGATGGACATGGGCAAATGAAAGGATAATGTAGGACGCAAATAGATAAATGAACGAATATACAATTATTAACTAAAAAAATACATTACGAACAAAACTATTAAAAAGGAGAAATTGAAACCCGGTGTTCGCAAAGGATTAAGCATTTGTAATGAGTGCATTTGTCTAATACATATAAATTGTATGAATTCTATGTATTCATTGTAGAAACAATGTGATTCACCTAATAGGAAAATCATCGTGTATTGTATCATAAATGCTATAAATTATTTCTGTGTATTTTAGGTACGATTATGCCCATTTACGTGGCCAGAACTATGGATAAGACACATTTCTACGAAAAAGCATATATCATCATACCACTTTGTGCTGGTATTGTAGCATTGTGTGTGTTAGTGGTGGGGATGTTACTGTATTGTAAACGTAGAAGAGAAATACAACACATCAAAGGTTAGTCTTACACAGATTCATAGGTTTAAAGATAGTTGTTCACACAGATAGTTTATATGGCGTTTACCATTCATGTTATTTATCTATTTAGTCGCGTCAATTTAGGAAGGATGATATCTGAATCAGAAGGATGACGATCAAGATCAAGGAAAACGTAAACAAACATGAGGCGACAACAAAAACATACGTAAAACTACAACACCTGCAATAAAATCTATGCATTTTTTAAAATGTGTTAATGTCTTTTACGATACCAAGTTATATTCTATAAAACACAAATACATATTAAGCTATTCTAATAGATTAGTAATTGATTTAATTAATTAAGTTATATATATATAAACAAGAGTAATAAAGACTTATGTGTTTGTTTAATTAGGGCTTAACGTCACTTCCAGAATCTTAATAAAGAATTAAATCATTATGACTTAACTCTTTTTTATATAGAAAACGCATCAAACCTAAGAAGAGATATAACAGCTGAGACTTCATTAATGAATGACCTTGACAAAAGACTAAACCTTGATCTAGATAGCAGCAGCGGTAATTCAGAGCCGTTCGGAAAACGCAATGTTAACCTGCTGATATCGATCAATTCTGATGATAACCTGAATGGAAATAGTCAGGCTTGGTTAATTAATGATTCCAGTAAAACTAATAGTGATAATGGATCCTTTGGAAGGTCCGGAGAATGGAAAGGCGAATCAGGTATTAAAATATGACCAAAAACACAAGCAATAAACTTAATAGAAAAATAAATGTCAAATACAAGGAAAATATATTGCAAAACAAATATACGATTTGTTGAAATGCTTGCATAAAAGGCGTTTTCATAGTCTTCTGATGACTTCTATGGTGTGCTGAAGACATTAAACTAATTTTTTTTGTTCAATAAAAAGCGTAAAATTAAACAGAACTAACAATTATACATGTTTAAGAAGCATTATCTAAAGAAGAAAGGAATTTGATTTGGTGATGCATATGTACTTAAGACCAAAAACGACACCTAAGGGCACGAAAACAACCAAATCAGCAGAGCACTAAGCTATTTGAGGGTAGCCGACAACAACACGAAATGATTGAGTGCAATACTTCCTAACGTTCTAATGATAAATAATCATATTATTTTTATTTCAGACGATGATGGTAATATCAATCCATATGCCACATTCAATCAATTAAAACAAGTCTTGGCAGAAAAACACGAACCTATCGATTGTCATGAGATGCCGGAATTTGATGACATCAGTTTAGAAAAAGCACAAGCACAAAAATGCGTAAGTCATACATGAATAATTGAATTGACTCGTGTGTAACAACATAGCTTTTAGTACAGGTCAAAACAAAAGTGTAAAACATAAATAAATCAAGGAAAATATGCGCTGTATTGAAGAATCGTCGAACCAGTGATCTATATTTAATGAACATACTATACAAACTAGTTCTATTTGCACAGATGTCACCACCATCATCAGAACCATATGTTCCTTTCTTCAAGACTGATATAGCAGCCAAGGCCATGGACAGCATGCCCCCACTTGTGCCAATGAGGGATTCGAGTGCCAAACCTGGTGTAGGATATGATAACCAAGGTATGCTTGATATGTTTTTTGATTTATCTGAAGTAATAACTTGTTATAATGTTGAGTTAATGCATATTTAATCATGAACAATTAAAAGCAAGAGGTCTTATATTTGATTTTCTGCGTGTAAGGAAAAGGCTATGTTCTTGGTTAATATTGACGTGCGTTAGGTAATGGGTTTAGTTTCATAAATCTTATTTTCTTGTAACTTTTCACTGGAATTGAGATGTTAATATGCTTAAATTCAATTGACTTATTATATTGGTTGATATTGAAGATCATTTTTAAAGCATATGTAAATTTCGATGAAACAATTAAGATTTTTCTCTGGATTTATTTATTTATTATTAATTCAAAATTGGTTTCAGGTTTAATACTCAGCCCAAGGAAGTATGCAAGTGCTGAACAAATACATGCATTGTTTACTGCCGCACCACCAAGACCACACAGTACATACAGTAAATCAAAGTCAGGCTCTCATGGAAGCTCTGATGAAAAAGGTATGTTCAGACCTTCGTTTGAGTTTCCCATTGTTCATGAGTGAAATCAGGAACTTTCAATACTAAAGGGATATTAAATATTGGCAAACATATCAATTATTAAGCGTGCGCTATTGTCTTTTCCGCACATGCGCACAAGCGACCAGCTTATCGGCAGTTCTCTTATTTTATCAGCATTGAACGTTGAAAGAGAGAACCAAAATGACTTTCGCTTGTGTGGTCATTAAAACGTACAATTTAACGTTTGTTTGCCGATGTCGATGTTGATTTTCTTTGATGTGTCCATCTCATTTCTCAAAAATATTGTTTAGTAAACATCTAATATGTAATGCTTGCATGTGTCATTAAGCCATGCAAATGCGTAAATGTTAACATAATATTGTCATCTTTCATGATTAATTGTTATACACCAAGGACGTATTG
>JAUMGZ010203007.1:0-12424 GCA_032359645.1 Pododesmus macrochisma | reverse complement strand
AAGGAGGTACTGACACATTATGACCCAGACCTTCAGTTGCGGTTGGCTAGTGATGCGTCTCCGAAAGGTCTAGGAGCGGTGCTTTCGCATGTAATGGTTGATGGAACGGAACGACCCATAGCGTATGCCTCACGCTCTTTGAACAAGGCAGAGCGAAACTACGCCCAAATTGACAAAGAGGCACTTGGAATAGTGTGGGCGGTGAAGCGTTTTCACATGTACCTATTCGGACGTCACTTCACGATGATAACAGATCACCAACCATTGGTGTCTATTTTTAGTCCCCAGAAAGGGATTTCCACGACATCAGCTGCGAGATTACAGAGATACGCGTTATTTCTCGCAGGGTATGACTACGCGATTCAGTATAAAAACACAAAGCGACATGGCAATGCTGATAGTCTTTCGCGAATGCCACTGAACATCACAGGAAATGAGTCGAATATTGAGGAACTTGATGCTGCGGATGTACTCAACTTGTCACAGTTTGATACGCTTCCGGTCAGCCATGAGCAAGTGAAACGCGAGACAGTTCGCGATCCGACACTAGCATCCATCTATGCATGTGTTATGTCAGGATGGAACCCAGACATTCGTAACAGTGACACAGAGTCGTATTTTGTGAGGAAAAATGAACTGACTGTACACCAAGGTTGTCTCTTGTGGGGAATTCGTGTCATAATTCCGCCACTTCTGCGCAATCGTGTGTTAGAGGAACTTCATACTGGCCATATCGGCATTGTAAAAATGAAAGCCCTGGCCAGAAGCTACACATGGTGGCCGGGCATTGACAAGGACATAGAGACTGTCACGAAGAGTTGTAAGGGATGCCAGGATGTGAAACATTCACCACCAGCTGCTCCGATCCATCCATGGGAATGGCCCGCGCACCCATGGACTCGCGTTCACATAGACTTTGCAGGACCATTTCTCGGATCAATGTTTTTTGTTCTAGTAGACGCGAACTCGAAATGGCCAGAAGTAGTGCAAATGACTACTACGACATCTGAGAAGACCATTGAGGTCCTACGTGTCATCTTTGCGCGAAACGGAATCCCACGGCAGATTGTTAGCGACAATGGTCCTCAGTTTGTTTCGGAGGAATTCAGGAATTTCATCCGAGCCAATGGGATTCGTCATATAACCTCTGCACCGTATCATCCTAGTACCAATGGACTTGCAGAGAGATTTGTTCAATCATTTAAAATGGCGATGCGATCTAGCGCCAAGGAACCAGGTTCGATAAACAAGAAGCTGTCAAACTTCCTGATGGCTTACCGTAACGCGCCCCACGCCACCACCAACGAAACACCGGCAAAGCTTTTCATCGGAAGAAACATAAGCACTAGAATGGATCTGCTTAAACCTAATCTCCAACGTCATATTGAGGACTCTCAAAGCAAAATGATTGAGAAAAGACATGTCGCGCAGCGCTCTTTTGACACTGGTCAAACTGTCGCGATACGAGATTATCGAGGAAATAAACCAGCGTGGACATCTGGAACTATCAGCTCCCAGACCGGCCCAGTTTCGTACCGTGTGGAGGTATCACCAGGCGTATTTTGGCGTCGACACTTAGATCAGTTGCGTGACTCGAACGTTGCACCATCTATGGATTTCGAGCCAGTCATCACGCCCGCCTTATCGAACAATGCAACTGTTGTTAAACCGGTCGTTGAATCTTCAGTCGTAAGCCCACTTCCATCAAGTGAAGTCTGTGTGGAACAAACCACTAGTGTTACGGACACTCACTCACCTGTAAAAACTGTGAACACACCGGTATCAGTGCGACGTAACCCTAAGAGAAGCGCGACTGCTCCAAAAAGATATGACGACTATGTTTAGGGTAGTTACACAGTGCTATGGGGCATAATAATCCCCAGTGTAACTACAGAACCAATTTGTTATGTTCTCCATTATTAACAGAAAGTTAAAAGTTTATGTTAAATTGTTATTGTTTTTAGTTGAGAAATATAAAGCAAAGACCTAATTGACTTTTGGAACAAAGTGTCTGTGGTGGAGGAATGTTGTGATGCTTGAAACATAACAGTTGACTGTTCCGGTCCGCATTCCGGTTCCGCATACTCATTTAGTCACTGTCCTGTATTGCATTGTGGGTTTGTTATTAAAATGTCAGAAAGGTCAACGCTGTGTTGATTGTTTGTTCTACAACCAAAATTAGAAGAGCACGACAGTTGCCTTATCTTTAAAATTGTTGAAGCAGCTTTTTGATGTTCAACATAGCTATGCTGATTTTCAAAATGCACAAATATTAAAATTTATTGAACATCACAAAAAAAGAGCAAATAAAAAGAAATAACCATTGCATGATTATCAACTCAGAATAGAAAATTAACAATCAACTAAAAAATTTCCTAAAACAAAGAAAAAGCCAGTAGTTAAACATCAAGAATCCTGGACTTTATTCTTGTCATTTTTCATGTTGTGTAAGGATTTGTTACAGTGTTATAATTATAGAAAAATATAAGTTATTGAATGAAAACAGAAAAACATTCTAATTGACATGTAGAATTACCTTCAGCATCAAATGATTTACAGGCGCCATCAGGGGAGAGCATTCCAAGCTTCAAGAACTGCAAGGAGGATGTGGGCTTCAAACACAGATTAGAGCCGGCTACAATAGCAGCATCACAATGTCCCTGCCGTATGCTATGTAAAGCCTGGTCCAGCGCCAACAAGCTAGAGGAACAAGCTGTGTCAACAGTGAAACTTGGTCCTGAAAATTCAATAAACATGTGTCAACATTAAAACTAATTGGCCCTGACAAATCAGATAACATTTGTCAACAGTAAAACTTCATTCTGAAGAATATACCAGAGGCTCTTTGGGCCTCAACATCCATGTTGTTGTAAAAGCACTATTTTTCATAGATACTTGACCTCCATTCTGCAGAAAATATTTATGACCCTTGGGTTAGGGCCCTGCACTTTAACTTAAATATCGATACTAAGATTGTTACATCTGCAAATATAAATATTTTGTCAAAATTTCCCAACTTTGGCACCTTAGTAGCATCCATGGACAGTAAACAAATACGAATCCCCTTCACCAATTGATCCTCCCTACAAAGTTAGGTTAAAACTGGTCAGTAGTTTATAAGAGAAGTAAACAAGGCCCAATTGGCCTCGATGTATTCACCTTTAAACGTGTGTTATATACATAGAAAAAACTTAGATTTAAATCTAAAAACTGACCAGACTTGTTCCGTACAGGGTTCTGTAGATGTCTGCATCACAATTCAAAACATGAGTTGGTCAGCATCCAATGATGAGAGCATGTAGTGTTGTAAGATAAATATGTTTATGTATATTTGTATGTTTACCTTTAAAGTCAAAGTAAAATGATAGTCTGTTGGAGAACATGGACCTGGTACATCCTGTCATACTGTATCCTTGTGTAGTCTCAGGATCTGATGCCCACACTTCATGTACCTCAGAACTACTGGCACCAATAAACACTCCAGTTCTGCTACCACGCACTGTCTGTGGGTCTACACCTTAAAGAACACAAGGTATGCGAATAAAACATCTTGGGTATAAACAAAAGTTACATGATTTACAACGTAAAACACATCCAAATAAAAACATCATTCTGTGTGTTGTCAGGTGTAACTCATAAAAGACTGAATCTAACCATTTACACTTTAATACTATGAATTTTTTCTTCAAAATTTAACCTAGCTTATTTGTTGAGACAATTATCTAAATTAGTCACAAATCAAAGTTGCTTGAAGGTTATAAAAACAAAACAGACATATAAATACCTGCATCAATAATAGCTTCATAGGACACCTCAAGGAGTAGTCGTAACTGTGGGTCCATCATGTCTGCCTGTTTAGGGCTGACACCAAAAAAGGAGGCATCAAATTTGTCAACATTCTTTAGTTTTCCATTTCTTCTTGGGAGACCATACAGACCTATAATGATTCATTTATTTCTACATATGCTATACATCACCAGGCAATACAGTTTTGTTGCAAATAAAACCTTTAGTTTTCAATTCTTTATTCATTTATTAATATCCTATTTCAAAAATGTTATTCATAAATTCAGGGTATTTCATTATAAAGGTGACAACTATCTGTTGAATACATCTTCTAGATGTCATCGTTTACCTGGTAGAGAACCAAAATCTATAAATAGAATAAGAGACACCTTTAGTTACAATTACTGAAACATGCATACTAGCTGAAATTTCTATCTATTAACCTCACACTTATATATTGGCAGACGTTCCTCAGAAACATACAGTATATTTAATGGTTTATACTTTAAATGATTGTTACCTGGTGCCCATCGTCTGTCATCTTCTGTTACCATGTCAATGTTATTCATTAGATTTTGTCTAAACTCCTCCATGTTGTCAGACTCTGGTAGTCTACAAGACACACCTGTAATGACCACATCTTTTATATTATTATCATTATTCTGTACTGAATCATGTACTGAATGTACTGCCTCCGTTTGCTCATCAGTAGGAACAGTTACCTCCCCTTCGCAAATGGGGTCATCTAGAAATTTAGCTGGCATTCTGTTTACATGAAGTGTTATTGAGAGCAAATTCTGTATCCTTATCTTTATACTGGATCTGAAATAAAAATCACATCTGTCATTTTCATTTCAAGCTTTGCAAATTTGTGTTCAGTTGTTATAGAATTAAGTAGGACATTTTTTAGCATTACCAAAAATACCAAGTGATATATTAAGCTTGTGTGAGCACAGGTTTGACCTCAGCTTCTCGGCTACAGTATTTTTTTTCGAAGCTGAAAAGAATTTGTATGTTTTTAAATTGTCTTTTTTATATCTATAATTCAGTTATTGATATCAGTAAATCGATTAATAGATATAATCAAATATTCATTGAAATCAATAATTTGATTTATTGGTATCTAAAATTCTGACTTAATTATTGATATCTTTAATTTGAATTCTTGATATAAAAAAATTGTGTCTATTTATTATTGATATCAATAAATAGGCAATAAGTAGTAAAACGGCACCCATTAAAACACTTCTTTACCAAATTTTGTATGAAACTGAAAAGTATCTAAATTTCAACCAATCAGTGGCCTCAGTTTTTTTCTGTGGCAACAAATCATGATTTCAGTGCCCCAACACAATAGTCTGAATTATCTGACTCTTACACCGCTGATTTTAATTTTAAGGATTTTTTTTTGGAGCAGCCACTACAAAATACCAGCAAACCAAATTTGAACGAAATTGGTCAATATCTAAATTTTGGCTAATCATAGGCCTTGGTTTGCTGCTATGGCAACTAATCATAGGTGGTTAATTTCAGTTTCCTTATACACCTGCATATCAAATTTGAATCCAATTACATGTACCAGTATACAATATCTAAATTGAGACCAACCTGAGTTCAATTGCTATATGATATATCAATCAATCATTGGGTTGACATCTAATCACATGTGGAGGAGTGCACAGTGTCCTTATACACTTGTTTACCTAACTTGAACATTATCTACAGAGGCTTCAGTAGTTTGAAGTGTCCTTATACACCTGTCATATCAAATGTGGATCAAACTAAATAATTATACTTCCACCAAATCACTTTGGTTTCTATGACAGCCAATCATATGTGATTTAAATTTGCAATGTCCTTGTTCACCTGTTAATCAAATTTGGATCCAATTGAACAACATAATTTCGACCAACCAGAGGACTCAGTCTGGTTGCTATGGTAACCAATCATGTTGTTAAAAAACCTATCATATGTGGTGGAGTCATGGTGTCCAAATAAACTTTTTCCCAACTTTGAATAAAATCAGACAATATGTAAATTTCAACCAATCAGGTTAATGGTGGCCATCTTGGATTACTGATAAAAAACAAACCAAGAGGCCAATTGAGCCTAACCGTCCAACAATATTTTAATTTTTGTATTTTATTTTATTATTAGATTTTTTAAATTTTGTAAAATTTTCCCATTTCTAGTGGTGCCCCAAAAACTGAGCCCCTCAATTGAACCAATTTTAATCCCCTTTCACGGGCATGCCTCCTACCAAGTTTAGTTGATATTGGTCCAATTGTTTTGAAAAAGAAGTCGAAAATGAACAAAATTCACATATTTGCTGTAGTGTTTAGGGTTGACCTCAAAATGTGTAACCTATTTTTGACCCCAGGGTTATACACTTTGAACAAACTTGGTTATCCACGTCCGACGGTTTTTAACTAATTTGAATCCCCTTCCTCAAGGGATGCTTCTAGTACCAAGTTTAGTTGAAATACATTCAATTGTTTAGGAGAAGTCAAAAAATGTGCAAAGTTAACATATTTGCTATAGTGTTGAACTTTGACACCAAAATGCATAAAATAATTTTGACCCTTGAACAGTCTTGGTTCTGCACACTCTAAGGTTATTTTAGAAGAAGTCACCTTACTTTTGACTTAATTAGCTGTAATGATTTGCCCCACTATATATGTACGACATGTATATAAAAAGATACTAATGATCATTCATCTAAAACCTAATATGATATAAGCATTGAATAAAAAAGATGTGAATAAAAAGCAACGTAACAATACGAAAACAATATGTTATTTTCAGATAACCAAGTCAGGGAAAAAACTCGAGAACACGTCCGTGTCCATATCTATGCACCGGCACAAGGACATTAAAATTGTTAAGTCCAGCACCAGTCTATTTATGAAACTGTAAATTACTACTGTCGGGACATGATGTAACAGGCATAAGAACGATATGTTTCTAATAATAAACATTTGATCGATAATTAAATAAAACATAGGTAATAAAAAATGCTTATTTGTCTTTCAACAGTATATGTGTATTATATGAATAAACTAAAGATGCTTCCAAAGCAGATAATCAATCAATATGTATGTATAGTGGTACGTATTAGTCATTCCATATAGTCTACTAAATGCATTTGACGTTAAATAAATAAATAGAACTAAAACCTAACGTGTTGTTGTTTACTATATAATGTATATACATGTGTGATATAAAAGCTAATATAAATTATACAAGTATATAATTAAATAATGTTATAAAAAAAACATGTCAAGTTATATTTTATTGATGTTTATTAAAATGTCTTTTACTGACGGTTAAATATAATTAGATGAATTTATTCTACTTACCCCAGCTTTTAAAGGTTCATTTACAGGTTAACTTGCAATACCTATGTCGTCCTTTATATATGAATACTGAGCGTGTTTTGTTAGCATATGGATATCTGAGTAAACAAGTGGTTCCACGTGGTCCTGACCAATAGAAATCAGTTCCGGTTAGTGAATTATCAGGCGATACATGTTGGCGGGAGTGTATGCGTCGTGCTGTACGTGTTATAGAATGCTGCGCTGTGCAGATGGAGGATAGCGTGATCGTTAATTCATAATAATCGCTCATTTCGATATTTTAAAGCAGTGTTCTCCTTGACTTGTATGAACTTAGATTAAAAGTATTGAAGACACCTTGAACAACATGTACAGGTGCAAAGATTGTACCAATATAATGAACAAAGTCTAAAAAGTACAAAATAAATAAACGCATATCATTAATAATAATATTGAATTAAAATTGTTTTCTAAAAATGTGTTGGTATTCTTGTTTCATTTTTTGACATTCAATGATATTATGATATATATTTTGTTCCTCCATAACCACATACGTATGAATAGGAGGGATTCATTTTGTAACATAATATAACTATCACGCGCGCAAGCATGCACACACGCACATACACACTCACACACACACGCGCGCGCGCTACAAAAAAAATTTCACATGAATTGAAGAATGTTCGCACACCGGACAGGTCATAAAGACAGGCAATTCCAATACTGTCAGGATTTTTAAAGACATTCACACCACACAGAAATGGTCTTGTCAGCAATTATTTCATGTAATTTTCTCAATGACCCCAATAAAATACTGATAAAATAACATACAAAACTTTTAGTATTTGTCAAGTAGGTTACTTCTTGTGTCTACCACCAATTATTAACATTGTTCATAATGTTTTTAATTCCTTTAACGAAATCCTATGAAAATAAACAGGGGCCAAAGTTAACATCGCTTTGCTTTTTTTCGTTTCTATGTGCGTCGTCCGATACAAAACATGAAATTTGACTAATTCATTTCTGCATTTGCAAACTAGTGGATTTGTCTCTTCGTGGAATAGCGATGTTGACTTTGGCCCCTGGTTATTTTCATAGAATTCATAGACTAATCTATCTATCGGTGTTCAAACCTGGATAACAAATAAATATATAAATATACCGAAGTGATAAGATCATGTTGTTATCCGGTTATGCAGTCAGTTAGTTGTAAAGGCAGTGCTGACCATTTTTCTTAGTTTTTCCTTACTGCACAGACCCATGGTTGTCAAGATTTTTCAAGATTTCAAGATTTTATCATCAACACTCAGACACATTTAAATGTGTAACACGAGGACATATGACGACAATAGCATTCAAACAATTATGGACATGACAAAATGAACAGATAAAAACGTACTACATTTTGAACTAAATACATAATATGACATCCGAATAGCACTTAGTTTGATCATGACAAGTTATGTACTTTGAAATTGTATCATGTATATGTAACATGTAATTCAAATACAAATATTGGTATATTGTAATTATATCAAGAAATTTACATAATTATGACAGCCATATAAGTTCTAAAATTAGACACATGTATCGTAAATCCATACATTGATATTGAATGTAAATATTTAACATATAATGATACACAAATATTGCATGGGCTATAATTATTTAAATTTAATGGCAAAAGTACTATATTTGACAATATTTAGTTAAAATCACTCTATATAGACTGATCAACAAACTCGTTTCAAAAAGGCACAAGTGCCGGATAACAATTTTTATATAGCAACATTCTTTAGAAACGTACACGATACAAGTTATATAAACAGTATAATATATATTTAAACAATATCTTAACAACAGAACCGATAAATACATCCTGGTAGCTGTAAGTAATTATAGGGCGTGAAACAGAGATACTCTCATTAATATTTCAATTGTTTTGTAATAAAATAGAAAGTTTCCTAAGAAAAAATTGCAAGGTTTTTAGGACCGGAACATTGCAAAGTGATAAAAGTCCTTGTATTTTGTGACGTGTTGGATTAGTATGATAGTACACTGGAATGTACTTATTTCTAATATTATTTTGTCTCGTGGTACGTTGCGGTCTTGGTACCGATATGTTAAAATCACAAGAAGTGGCAATAGCCGCGTCATTAGGTAATAACATACCATCCCGTTACCATACCATTTTCGGGTGAAAAGCAGGCAACCTCTCTATTGTGAGAACATGACTAGAGAGAAGACTCATTAACATGCTAACCGGCACTTCATAAAATATATAATGCTACGAGATCGTCAGCATTCATTCAAAGCAAGAACAGTATATAATGCAGTATCTAAAATGTAATCACGTTGCCTTTTTTCTTATATGATATTAACATTTTGATAGGTAAAAGGTTATTAACCTATAACACATTCCCGATCAGGGACATACACAGTCCGAGACGTTGAAGGTTGTCTAAGAGATTACCGGCGGCTAGTATGTAAATATAAGATTGCAAACTGAAACACGAAAAATATCAGTACATGATTTGTCCCTTTGGTCAAGCATAGAACGTTTCGATCAAACATTACGGAACGCCAAACATTACTTTTATGGTTTCTTTTCATTCGACAGTGTTACCTTTCATTCGGCAGTGCTAACTTATCAATCGACAGTGCTAACTTGTTATTCGGCAGTGCTACCTTATCATTCAGCAGTGCTAACTTAATTGTCATTCGCCTGTGCTTACATTTCATTCAGCTGTGCGGAATTTCATTCGCCCATGCTTACTTTTCATTCGGTTGTGCTAACTTTTCGTTCGCCTGTGCTAACTTTTCATTCGCCTGTGCTAACTTTTCATTCGCCTATGCTAACTTTTCATTCGGCTGTGCTTACTTTTCATTCGCCTATGCTAACTTTTCATTCGGCTATGCTAACTTTTCATTCGGCAATAGCACTGCCGAATATAATGACAAGTTAGCACTGCCGAATCTAACGACAAGTTAGCACTGCTGAATATAATGACAAGTTAGCACTGCCGAATATAATGACAAGTTAGCACTGCCGAATATAATGACAAGTTAGCACTACCGAACGAAAAGTAACCGTCAGTCTTGTTTGGTTCCATAAAATATACCAGCGCGATGGCCCAGTGGTTAGGGCGGTCGCTTCATGCTGGTAGACTGATGCTAAAATTCCAGATCATGGGATCGAATCACGGTCGTGTCAAAACCTAAGACGTTAAAACTAGGTAATCTGCTCGCTCCCTGCTAAGCGCTCAGCATTACTGGGAAGGAGGAGGACTGGTTGGCTCGATGTCAGGATAATGTGCCGAGTGAAGTATTATGTCAATGTGTCTGCGGCGTGATATTTCAGTGAAAGAGCACTGTAAAGTCGCCATAAGTGAGCACTGTCACAAGCAGACACCGTCTCGATATGACCTAAACATGAGTTAAAAGGACGCTTAACCCCAACAAAAAAGATCGCATGTTTCCTTGTGCCTTCGTGGTAGTAAATAAGGACTAACTCATCTGTTGCTCGATAAATAACAAAGATTTCCCATTTTTGATTAAGGTATACATCTTGAGATCGATATATAAAGTAAAAAGAGACATCACACTGTGTTTTCGTGTTAAAATAAAATCGTACAACGATGATTGCCTTCATCACGAGACGTACTCTCTCTACTCTCTACTAACGATTGGTATCAAACAAACTTAATTACAAACAATCAATTTCATATGTACATGTATGGTATTAATTTTTGTGTTTTTCTGTCCACACCTAAAATGAAGAATGTTTAATACATTATAAAACATCGTTTTTACTGGACTTTTGTTCACGTCGTGTTTTTTTACTCTCGTTCAAAAAGTTTTTACTTTACTCTTGTTCACACAATTTTTACTCTACTCTTGTTCGCTTAGTTTTTAATTTACTCTTGTTCACATCACTTTTGTTTTACTCTTGTTCACATCGTTTAAAATTAACTCTTGTTCACATCGCTTTTATTTTACTCTTGTTCACGTAGTTTTTAAATAACTTTTGTTCACGTAGTTATTAAATAACCTTTGTTCACGTAGTTTTTAAATAACTTTTGTTCACGTAGTTTTTACTTTACTCTTGTTCACATAGTTTTTACTTTACTCTTGTTCACGTGGTTTTTACTCTATTTGTTCACATCGTTTTTACTTTACTCTTGCTCACATCGTTTTTACTTTACTCTTGTTCACACAGTTTTTACTTACTCTTGTTCACATAGTTTTTACTTACTCTTGTTCACGTAGTTTTACTTACTCTTGTTCACATAGTTTTTACTTTACTCTTGTTCACATCGTTTTTACTTTACTCTTGCTCACATCGTTTTTACTTTACTCTTGTTCACATCGTTTTTACTTACTCTTGTTCACATAGTTTTTACTTTACTCTTGTTCACACAGTTTTTACTTTACTCTTGTTCACGTAGTTTTTACTTTACTCTTGTTCACATCGTTTTTTACTTTACTCTCGGACACATCGATTTAACTTTAGTGTTAAGGACATACGTACTTCTCACATTTTGTTTCCGTGCAATTCCTTTTGAAGTAATTGAAGAATTTAAGTATTTGGCATATAGGTTTATCTCATCAATATTAAGCCATACTCGATTCATTTGAGAAAAATCAAACCATTTAACTACAGAAATGACATTTTCGGTCACATATTTTGTTTCTGCACAATATATAATGTACATTAATTTGAATCATATTTAGCATATATGTGCATCTCGCCGATGCACAAACCAAGTTCGATATTTGTGAGAGAAAAAACTACCATGTATCAGAAATACTACCCTTTTTCTGTCACACAAGTTTTCTGCCTATGTAATAACTTTTGGTGGAATTGACAAAATAGAATCATATATGATCCAACAATATACTGACCAAGGTAAACTATGTGAAAATTTGTAACCCGAAAGTTTTTGCCCTTTTAAGGAATTGACACAGTCAAGCTATATTTTCAGTTTGTGCTTTTCTCACAGGTCAAGTTCGAGTTTTGTGAAATCGATCCATCTGTCTATCGATCGATCCTGAACTGGGAAGACGTTAATATATTGATAACAATAATAATCAACACAAAAATAGGAAAACGTAATAATCCAGACCAAAAAAACCGCCATTTATAATTATGTACGTACTATATACATCGATATATACATTATATTGTGCATAAAGATTTATATAAAACGCTTTTTTCATCATCATCATCATCATCATCATCATCATCATCATCATCATCATCATCATCATCATCATCAGCAGCAGCAGCAGCAGCATCA
>JAUMGZ010202996.1:0-12425 GCA_032359645.1 Pododesmus macrochisma | reverse complement strand
ATGTTCATACATAAACGATGCAATCTGATTAAAACCAGATCTAACTTGCTCCTGGTATAGCATGGCGCCGTGTTGATTTGATTAAGACCGATAGGAGAAGTCGTTACCATGACCTAACAGTTTTCAATAACTATAGTACTTATATAAGATATTAAGACCAATCAAAATTCGCCTTCTGTTCGATCGTTGTGATCGAGCGTTAAATTGGCTACCTTGACTACGATCAAAGTAATTCTTTTTGAATGAACGAAAAACCAAACTGAAAAGAAATGTTACTCGGTCATACTGTTTATACTGGTTACCAAGTAATCGTTCGGAACACAACCATCCGCCGTTAAAGCCTTGTGGATTCAAAATGATATACAATACCGACGATTCTGAAGGCGCTCCGCTGATTGGCTGGTTGGAACGGTCACGGTAACGACCTCTTCTATCGGTGTTCCTCATATCTATCTTGTGACATACCATAGCTGGAGCAAGTTAGATCTGGTTTAAATCAGATTGCAAATGGTGTAGTCATTCGTTGTTTAAAATATAACATTTGAGTTCAAATGTCCTTGTTTGGAATATTTAATGTGAAATTAAGGTAAAGCTGAGATAACGTCTACGGTTTCACTTCAGACTATGTAGATCGATATTGAATTGTGTATTGGTAGTTAAACTATACATTCTAAATTAAAAAAATTGCAAGACAAGATTAGGAAAATGCAAATATGCATACAATGTAATACAATGATATAACCAAGCTGATCAAGTTAATACTATTTATGGTCCAACGTAACTATTTCAATATTTATAGCCTGCTTGGTAGGCAAGGGTAAAATAAAATAAGGTATATCTCAAGTACAGCCATTAAACATATATAAGCCCAATCAAAGATAGTCAAGGTATCACACAGAAAACAAAAAGAAACAAAAATGGAACACGGCAGCATTATTACTTTATGCTATCTGGATAAGTACTAGACAGAGAAAACAATTCACATTACATTATGACAGTATGTGTTTGCAAAAGTGAACTTCCAATTTTTCCTATAGATATACATCACTAAACTGTTACGCCGTACGCCATTTTATTGTACATGTACATGTATCAACCTTATAGGTATATTCCGAAATTTGCGTATCGGTCTGTAATTTAGATGCGCACTCCAGTTTCCCCCCTCCTTCCGTTTCCACTTGCCTTTCCTCCTTCTTTTGTTACTATATTTTGAATAGAGAGTCAACGTACTATCGCCTTAAGGTCAAAAGTTAGAAGGTTGTCTGATACCATCATTGATAAATGTATGCTTATCATGCAATAAGTATAACAGAATCGTGACAAAGGAGTGAATCTAAGTCAAGAACATGAGAAAGTTAGACGATTAAGTTATGGCAGTGACTTTGACATACATAATGATAAGACATCTAACATATTTATCAGTTGTCGGTATTGTTCACCTTTGCACTTGATTTGATATGGAATACGAGTTTTGAACACCAATCATTCAACAACACAATACAAACAAAGCTTTAAAAAACATTTTAGATTAAGAGATGACAAAAAAGAAATTTTTACAGAAATTGGTTAAAAATAAATACCAAGTAACTTGGCCAAGACGTAGAGGTGACATTATTGAACGTAAAATGCCAGGTGGAAACAGAAGAGCAAAGAAAGCCGCCAGGAAGACAAATGTAACAGCCGTAAGCAATGGACGCTTACGAGAACATTAATGTGTCTAGGCATAATTGAATTGCGAGTGGTGATGACATTTGTAATTGGAGGCTAAAACTTACTGTTCCACACGTAACAACGACGAAACGTTCAGTTTAAGAGATGTGTTGCAAAAGCAAAAATAAAAACAAAAAAACGAAAAAACAAAACAAACAAAAAACCTGCGCTACATATTGAGAACATTAAATGATTGGATCTCTTTTAAAACTAATTACTGGCAGGAAACACAAAACTAACATTACAAAAACAACCCAGAGTAATAGGTTTTTTGACATTTACAATAATATTCCCATGTGTAACATATATATTTGATTAAGTTAAACACCGATGATATGTATTTTGTATCACTCTCAATTGATGTATCATTATAAATTACTTGTTTCAGACAAAAACAGTCCGGGCGTGAACACAAAGGTGATTAATTACATTGCATGGATTCAACAAACAATCAGCCGATATTCACAGTAATTAATATCTTGTGGAATGTCAACAAATTTATCATGCACAGTATTTCACGGGATTTTATCTTATTTTCAAGCAAGGGTAACTAAGTTGCCATCACTAGCGATGTCAATATTATGAAACTATGATAATAAATTCTGTTCTTTTTTCATTACTTTTTATAAACATCTAGCAATATACAATTAAAATATAAAATATACATTCTGTTGTGTTTATTCTTTCACATATAATTTGTTCTTTCGCATTTTCTCTCTGATAGTAGCATGATCAAGAGACAAAATGCTGATTTCCCTACAAAACGTGATAAAAGAAAAGTATATATTAAGTATGTTTAACTCACATAATCTTATACCTGATAAAAGGCAGTTCCATAAAGGTGATAGTATTATAATTGTTAACCATTACCAGCTACTAATTAGTTGTGAACCTCGGTTAATTCTGGTTCATATTTACCTTATGTTGTGCTTGTTGGTCCAGACAAAGATCTGCACGTCCTTCAGAGGAAACACTAAGCTGGCGGTCCCGTGTACAGGGATTTGTAACCTCATGGCACGATAAAGTTCCCAAATAAAGTGCGATAGAAGGATAGGCGAAAACGCCAATGCATGGGCTCATCCTTTTTTTCTGAATTATCTGTATTACCTTCACTTCCCGTTGCTGTTGTTACTTTTCTTCCTGTCCAATCATTTGGTTTTCTCATACAAATTCTGTCCGTCGTCCGTCGTCCGTGGTCGTCGTCCGTCCTAACTTTTCACATTTTCGACATCTTCTCCCAAGCTTAGTAGGAAGTATCCCTAGGGGAAGGGGTTTCAAATTTGTTCAAATGAAGGGCATTGGCCCCCAGGGGCGCCACTAGGGGACCAAAAGGGAGAAATTGGACAAAATTTCAAAAATCTTCTAATAAACTAGAAGGCTTAGAGCTTAATGATTTGGTATGTAGTGACGTTAAGGCATGGAGAACCCAGTTTGTTCAAGGCAGTTTAACACTATGGCAAATGTGTTGACTCTTCTTATTGTAGTCCAAAACTACTGGACAAATTTCAACTAAACTTGGTAGAAGGCCTCCCTAGAGGAAGGGGGTTCAGATATGAGATTCGGCTCCCAGGGGCGCCTTTTTGGGGGCCACAATGGGGAAAATTTAACAAAAAAATTTAAAAATCTTCATCTGATAAACTAGATTGTCTAGAGCTTAATGTATAACATTGTCATTTGAAATTCAAGTATAACAAGTTGCAAGTTCATAATGTAACAAATGCGTTAGTATGTAGTCACTTTAGGGCATGACGAATCAAGTTGTTCAAGGTGTGAACTTGGGGTCAAAATAGGTTAAGGGTTTTGGGGTTCAAAGTTCAACACTACATGTATATATATAGCAAAAATGTTACTTTTTTCACATTTTTGACTTCTTGTCCAAATACTAGACCAATGTCATCCAGCATTGGTAGACGATTTGATCAAATGATGGTGTTTAGTCCCCAGTGGGCGCTACTTAGGGGGAAATTTGACAAAATTTCAAAAATATTGTTAACTTGAAGGCCTAGAGCTTAATGCTTTGTTATGTTATACTTTATATTTAAGGGCATAGAGAACCAAGTTTGTTTAAGGCATGACTCTGGGGTCAAAAGTATTCAAATGCAAATATTTAGTTTTTGGCCTATTTCAACGAGATCGACGTTAAGGCCTGATGGGCCTCTTGTTTAATTTTAGAATTGATTGAATATACCTTATTTAAAATTAGAAATGGTGTCTACCGGTAGTTGAATCTGCAAGAGATGTACTTACAATGTACATGTATGCAGGGATGATTTTACTTGGTTAAATATAATGTTATGAATATTGCATAATAAAATAAGCAAAAGAGAGGAGCAAATGCACACAAAAATATTATACACTAAAAAACAGAGTGTTGTAACATATGTTGTTTTGTTATAGTTTCTGCTGCATCGACAGGCCTTTAGGACATAAATTTACATGTATTGTACACTTCTCAATACATGCACTATCATAGTTATGTAGTTGTTTTTTATTATTATATATGTGCTTTTAGCTCAGACAAATATCTGTTTACAGTCTAGCTACATGTTAAGTTTATTAATTAATATGTTATGTGATCTCTCTCTCCTTCCCTTCTTCTCGATCTGGATCTGAACAACTTATGAGATTGACATTTTGTCTGAATGCAATAACATTTGTTAAGGCCAAACAAGATGATATCTGTGTTCATTATAACCATGGTAATACAAAGAAAAATAATTCAGTTGGCACTAAATACAGTGAAATAGGGCAGTTAATCTTATTTCATATTTTCATAATAGAGACAGGGACTCTGACTTTAGCCATGCTTGTCTGAATGGTATCAACTCTTGTGTCTTAACTAACAAATAGGGCATGAATGTAATAGCTTATTCCCCTTAATATAAAATTGATAGGTTTACATGAAACACATACAGGTACTATACGTTGCCTAAGATTAATTTCACTTTGCATACATTTTTATTAACTTTTGTCTGTAACACCAGGCAAATACATGTACAGTATGTATTGATTTGTTTCTACCTATGATGTAGGTAAATGACACTGTATATCTCCATGCAGTGCTTTAATTAGTGTTGATAATGATGTGTACTTATATATATATATATATATATATATTCTGTAATACAAGCAGTAAATGTTTATTCTGTAAAACAAGCAGTACATGTATATTCTGTAAAACTAGCAGTACATGTATATTCTGTAAAACTAGCAGTACATGTATATTCTGTAAAAACTAGCAGTACATGTATATTCTGTAAAACAAGCAGTACATGTATATTCTGTAATACAAGCAGTACATGTATATTCTGTAAAACAAGCAGTACATGTATATTCTGTAAAACTAGCAGAACATGTATATTCTGTAAAAAAAGTAGTACATGTATATTCTGTAATACAAGCAGTACATGTATATTCTGTAAAACAAGCAGTACATATATATTCTGTTAAACAAGCAGTACATGTTTATTCTGTAAAACAAGCAGTACATGGTATGTTGCTGTATGCATGATATTTGTTACTTTTTGGTTGTCAACTGATCATAAAGATCATTTATATGTGCATCAACTGTAACAGATTTTATTATGAACAAGAGTAGATTCTTTTTGTTAAAAATATGTTTTGCTAGAAGAATTTATGGTACATTGTATTAATAAGTGTCGAAAATTCAAGGACAAATTGTTTAATTTAGTTACCTTCAGAAAGATTTTTATTTATTGAAAACTTGAATTTGATTGCTTATTGTTTCTGATTTTGACTTCAGTGAAACTTGGTTTGCTGGATAATCTTCTTATTACATGAATCAAATTTAAATATTCTTGTAAGAAAGTCAGTCACTGAATGTATGCATGTGCAATCAAGAGAAGAAAGTTTTTGAGTCTATATCTGGACAAAAGGTCCTTGGTTGATCCACTTTACCTGTACCGATCCTGTCACTTTTCTCAAAATCACTAGAACAAAATCAACCAAACTTGATAGGAGGCATCATAAAGGAATGAGTACTCAAGATTGTTCAAAAGATGGTGTTTAGCCATGAGGGTCCAACATTTAATGAAATTTCAATGATCTCATGATGATTGACACATGAAGGCCTAAAGAGCTTTATGCTTGTATGTGTAGTAACCCTTGTTACATAGAGACCACGTTTATACAAGGTGTAGACCTCTGGGAAAGCACAGGGATTGGTCGACTAAGTGTTAGAATAATGTGATTTTGATTAAAAAGCACAGGGACTGGTCAACTGAGTGTAAGAAAAATGTGAATATGATAAGGAAAGTACAGGGGCTGGTCAACTAAATGCCAGATTAATGTGAATTTTTGGGAAAGCACAGAGACTGGTCAACTGAGATTCAGATTAATGTGAATAAGAAAAGGAAAGCACAGGGACTTGTCAACTAAATGCCAGATTAATGTGAATTTTTGGGAAATCATGTCAATTTGTGTCTGCAGTGGGATATTTCTTTTTAAAGCGACAACACTTTCAAGGAAGACACCATCCCAAATGTATCATGATCTAGAATGTGTTTGAAGAAATATCAATATCTACATTGGATAATCACCATAGAGCAAATCAACAGAGTATAAGAATTATTCCATGATGGACTGATACTACAGATTTTTCTATTGAATAAGATTTATATAAAAACACACACCATCCTTAATGCAACATGATCTAAACTGTGATGGAAGAAATATTTAATAGTCCTTCTAGTTTCCTTGCTACATGTATATAAGTCTATATTTAGATCAATATATTATATAAATTTTGCAATATTGATAGCACATGTTTAAAACCTGGCATTAGCTGACATTTTTCAATATAGCCATTGGCCTTTACATGATATTAATTTGAGTCTATTTAGCATGCGTACAATTACTCATCTCTGTTGTAAAAAAAATAAGACTGGTGATTTGTCGACTGTAAATTCTTGCTGCAAGAATCAAGAAAATCAATATATTTAATGTGTTTATGATTTATATGAAGTGTGACGTGTCATCATGCACCTGCATCGTTGATGTGTATAAATGTAATTACTATTGTTTACAGGTATGCGACCAGGAATGTCCCCAGGTATGCCACCTCCTCAAGGACCCCCAGGGATGCAGACCCCAATGGACAGAAAGAGACCCCCAGATCCCAGGGCAGCTCAGCAGCACATGAAACCGTAAATACATATATAAAGATAGATTTGTATTAATTTGTAGATTTTTCAGACAAAATGAGATCTACTAGTATAAAGAGACTCATCAACTAAATAGAAATGCTTTTATTCATTTGAAAATAAGATATATTTTAGAGGAGTATGGTATATACCAGTATCATGAAAATTGACTATAAAAGACTGTGAACTGCACTGAGATGTTTTTTTTGCTTAAAAATTTAATCCTGTAAAAATGATGTAATATTTATTTTCTAGTTGTATCCAATACTTTGTTTTGTCCTTGGTTTTTTGTTAAAGTGAAAATTAAATTGCAATTGTCTATCAAAGTGTCAAGCTGTGTGTCTCTGCATTTAAATTTTACCATACTTAATCACAGTTTCCACATATGTGTCCTTAGACTCAGTTTAGGTTTAATGTTTTCATCAACTTTCGTCACAGTTGTTACCCAATAACACCTAGAAAACTTCTGTATGTTATGCATAATCCAATTGCAAATTAAATATTCTATTTTGCTTTTAGGAAGAAGAAAAAGAAGGTTGCAGACAAGATCCTTCCTCAAAGGGTAATTTTTTCTTATTGACCTTTGATAATTCTTTCTAATTGACCTTTGACATTATATCTAAAGTTTGAAAATATCATAATTTAAAATCAAAGGTAAGATTTCTGTGGAGTATAAAAGTATAAGACATTGCTTTTACAAGAAAAGTCTCAAATTTAGAGTTATTTGAATTGGTGACTATAATTCAATATGATCAGACAAAAGGCTTTTAATTAGGCTTATAGTTCTGAAGGATATTTCTTTTTCATTAGTAGGAAAAAAATTAAAAGATCTTGATGTGTATAAAGTACTTGAATTCTTTACTCAGTTATAAGATCTTGATGTGTATAAAGTACTTGAATTCTTTACTCAGTTTTTAATAATTAGTCATTTTATTCCCAAACAGGTAAGAGACTTGGTACCTGAGTCTCAGGCATACATGGATCTACTTGCTTTTGAAAGGAAATTGGATGCAACAATAATGCGAAAAAGGCTGGACATTCAAGAAGCTTTGAAGAGACCAATGAAGGTTGTTTGTTAACTTAAAAATTCAACTTGATTGATTGAGTGGAACATTTGGAAGTATTACATTCAAATAATTTACTTCTAGAAAGTTTTATCGATAATTTGGTTCAACTTATGTTAAATTTATATTGTTTCCATTCATTGCCATGGAGGAATTTTACACATACCCTAAAAACCCAAGTAATGTGCACACTTTTTTGGGGGGAAATTGTGCTTCAAAATCTTAAACATTAAACTAATGCGCACATTACTTGGGTTTTTGCGGTAGATGAAGGTTTTGATTGTGATATTTTTATGATTCTTAAACTCATAAAGTCCCATTGTATATTCTAATTTATTAAGAAATCAAAAAGACATTCGGAAAACTGATGTCATGATCATGTAACATACTCCTGTAATATTTTTATCATTTTAGCAAAAGAGAAAGTTGAGAATATTCATATCAAATACATACTATCCAGTGAAGCCAGAAGGGGAGGTAAGTCAGTTTAACTTAGTATCTGAAGGGGAGGTAAGTCTGTTCAGCTTGGTATATTTAAGGAAGCTTAGTTTACTAAGGTTAGGCAAATCAGTATAGTTTATTTAGGGAATTATGTTTGAGTTTTTATATAAAAGAAAGAAAAATCTGTTTAGTTTAATTTATAAAAGGATGGCAAGGCAGTGTTGCTTAGATTATAAAGGGGATCTTTAAAATAGATATAGAGGGCCAGAGATAGAAGTATTTAAAAAAAAAAAAAAAAAAAATTATGCCTAGCTGTACATGTTCGGCAGTATATGTATGTCTGTTTTATATTTGCTTAAAATCTTATAATTTTATTGATGTGTTGCTGCATCAAAAACTCTCAAGATGTGTTTATTTTAAATACTTTCATCTAAACTTATAGAAATGGATTATGTTTAGAGCTAATATTTTTTGAATCAGGCTAATATAATTTCATTAAACAACTTTGTATATAGGGGACTGGTATCTTTTGAAATATATTTTTACATACACACCGTTTATATAGGAATATTCACTCCAACGAAATTGAGAGTGGAAGCTGATTAAAAGGATTCAGATATTAAGCTTGACAATATTAGAATGTAAAATGATTCCGCATTCATAATTTAGCTCTATGCGTAATTTTAAAAGACTAGTTTTAATTACCAGATAGCACAGTCAACAGAAACATATTACTTTTAAAATTAGTTGTGTTAAATACAAATACACAAATGATATCCCATATATATGGCACAAAATACCTCAGTTTATTAATATCTAAATTTGTTCTTTTTAGGATGGTGAGGAGACCATTGCATCATGGGAACTGAGAGTTGAAGGTCGTCTACTAGATGATGTAAGATGATGTAGCATTTATGATTATTAATTATCATTATCAACCTTGAACTTGCACAAAAGAAGAAAATTTCATCTGATTGTTCATTTATAGTTCTAATATTGATGGATAATAGAAACTCATCAGTAAAAATACAAATTAAAATTGACCAATAAGATACGTCTCTACCTATTAAAGAGGCCATTTGCCTTAACAAGCAGTTTATTTTATGATGAATAAATAGATAAAAATAAAATGTTAATGTTTAACAGGAATATTTTGAATAGATATCTGCTTTTGTTGCCATATGAATTTCACTTATTTGACTTTATTTCTAGACAATAAGTGCAAAAATGACAGACTCCAGCAAAGTGAAAAGAAAGTTTTCATCCTTCTTCAAAAGTCTTGTTATAGAATTGGACAAGGATCTGTATGGACCTGACAACCACCTGGTTGAGGTAAAATAAAATGGTGTCCTTATTTCTTGCTCAAAGATGTTAATACTGATTTTATATCGCAATTTGTGTTTCTGCTTTCATTCTATTATTATCTAGTTTACAAAATTAGGAATGACAAATACCGGTAATGCTTGTTAACTGTGTGACAAATAACACTTTGCAAATTAAGGATAAATGAACCACATTAAATGTCTTAAATTGAACATAAATTGTAGTTAATTGTGTCATATGTATATTAATTTATAAACTTTGTGCTATAATCTGCTTTGTTGTTGACTAAAGCATTAAACTTTGTATCCTTACCATGGGTATCTTAAACTTAAAAAAATTAACATGCAATATGGAAATATATTTGGTAGTGGCACAGGACAGCAACTACACAAGAAACAGATGGTTTCCAAGTAAAACGCCCGGGTGATCAAAATGTTAAATGTACAGTTTTACTAATGCTAGATTATCAGGTAAGTCAATTTGTATGATAGAATAGGTCACATTTAATAACATATGACCTACTTCTAAAATTTACTTTCAAATTAGTTATCTATCTGTATTGTCTGTAGAATTACACTCTTACTTGTATAAAACAGATGTTAACACTTGCAAAGGTTTAAGAGTTATCTTTTTTTATATTCTAGTAGTATTAAAATTAAAGCATACAATTTTGAAATCGACCCAATAGAAGCTTATTTTTGAAGTGATTTGATGGGGGCATCTGTTTCTGAGAACAAATAGATGTTTTACATTACCTGGATATAATTTTTCCTGAAACATATTTTATAATCGTCACAATTTGAAAATTACAAATAATCACTTGTATACAAAGTATAACTATATGTATGGATTTTCCCCTTGTACATTTAACTTTTGTTTAGAAGATGAGAATATATCTTTATACATAATAGCATTTTTGTTATTCATAGAATTAAACTATCACAATTATGCATCAATAAGCAGCCTTTTCAGAATGTAATAACGTATTGTGCTATAAGCAATACACATTTTTAGCTTATATATATTTTGTATTTTAGCCACCTCAGTTTAAGCTTGACCAGCGGCTGGCCCGTTTACTGGGTGTACACACACAGACACGCCCTGTCATAGTAAACGCTCTCTGGCAGTACATTAAAACACACAAACTACAGGACTCCAATGAGAGGGAGTTCATAAACTGTGACAAATATTTGGAACAGGTCAGCGATATTTAATATTTTTGTGCATTTGTATATCTGTATTGCATTTCGCAACTAATGATCTGAGTTTGTGATATTATATATATACTGTGTAAAGACAACTTTATATGTTATAACATAATTTATCATATGCTTGTAGTGTTATTCAATTGCATAAAGCCTTTACATAATTATATGATATGCAACACGTTACATTTAACCTAAAAGTGTTTTGATTGGCTGCATGGCACACACCCATTCTGTTCTGATTGGCTTTGACTTGATTATGACGTAACGTAGCAATGGTAAGACTTCATAATTCATTGTTACAGGAAGGCATTTCAGTGCTATTTTTCCCACATTTTAAAGAATTTTTTTGATAAAATCAAAAAGGATGCTCTAAATTTGAGTCATATAATAAAAAGAATCTGAAATTCGTTTTCATTGCAGATGACTTTTATGAAACTCGTCATGATTTTTTTTTTAGATTTAAGCGGGCCTTGACTTGTTTCATAATTTAGTAAATCTCATATGAAATGGAAATTCATTACAGATCCTCTATATATGTATACTGGATTGCTGCCATCAAATTAATCATCCAGGGTTTAATTTCATTTCTTATTTGCGATAACATTCTATGATCTGTTCAAAAAAGTTTAAGAACCAATTGTAACGGTAAAGAATATTTGATAGAGAGAAAAGCAGTATTTGTACATTTATAAGTGGGCAACTTTCCAGATAGCAAATGTTTAGTCCGACACAAATTGAATGAATCAATGATATTTAGAAAAACCTTAAGATTGTTGGTTTGAATTTGAATTTGGAGAGTACATGCCCTTGATGGAAGAAATGCAAGACTGTCTGGATGACCTGAAACTCTGTTGTACTATAGAATCTCGTGGAATTATTAACTCACTGTAGTGTTTTATATGTTTCTGTAGATCTTCGAGTGCACAAGAATGAAATTTGCAGAGATACCTGGAAAATTACATAACCTGCTTATGCCTCCAGATCCCATTGTTATCAATCATGTCATTGTGTGAGTATAAAAAATGAAGAAAGTTGACAACCCTGCTATTAAAAACTACAGTTCATTGATAATGTAATAACCATGCTATTATGCAAAGTTGTATTTTTAGGTCACCTGAGCCTTCCGGTTTAAGTGACCTATTGTGATCGTAATATGTCCGTCGTCGTCCGTCTTCAATTGTGCGAAAACTATTCACATTTTCAACTTCTTCTCAAGAACAGCTGGGCCAATTACAACCAAATTTAGCATGAAGCATCACCGTGGTAAGCTGCTTCAAGTTTGCAAATAAAAAGGGGCCCATGAAGGGGCAAAAAGGGGTAAAATTAGACACATTTTTAGCTCGCCTTCGAAGAAGGGGGGGCTTATGGAATCACTCCAGCGTCGGCGTTGGCGTCGGCGTTGCCAGGTTAAAGTTTTGCTGCAAGTGTTGAAATGCACTAGTAAACAATCAAATACGTGTTCTAGGATGCTGATATTTGTCATGAGAGTAGTTAAGGGGTATGAAATTCATTAAATG